>JAQGAE010006272.1:0-10303 GCA_034696685.1 Julus scandinavius
TTTGCTGAATAAAAAGTTATCACACTTGAAAAATGTACAAGATGGGTGGATGAAAACTTTTTTGACACAGTGTACATAGTTCTTGTATAGTTTACAAACGTTACTTATTTATCTTTAGGGCTTACTTGAATATCCAGCAATTTTATCAACCAAAAATTCCTAAAAATAGAGAAGGGTAAAAAATAACCTCCAAGCGTACCAGTTTTCCCCCCCTTATGAATTGGAAAAACACCAAATTTCCAAACCAGGCTGTCTCAATTCGAGATAATAATAGGTCATCAAGCCAGGAAATTAATAATAATAGGCCAAAAGTACTAATAACAATAATGATAACAGACAAATTGGCGAATGGGATCACGCCACGTATACGAATATAATACACGTAGCATTGCACTGGGCATAACAAATTGTTCATGAAAGGGGTAAGGGAGGGGGTGGGGCGACACGCAGCGCCCCCTTGGCCACAACACGAATTGCTTTCAATTGGAAAATTACTTCAGATGAGAAGATAATGAGATTAGGCCTAACGCAATACGTGATCTCCTCTATAGCGTGTTAACGTTTTTTTTTAGTTGTGTCATGTGTGGTATAGTGTTATTATTGCATGCACACTGCTAATTGTATTCAGATGAGAAACGGCTTTATCATTAAGCAATGACAAATTAATCATGGTGGGAAGTGGGAATTATGCCCGCTTGCGTCATACCTAATGAATTGTCGCTTAAAATGTCCTATTAAGAAAAACCGAAAATGCAACATTAACGGTATCAAGTTCTTCTGGGACTTGCAATGGTTTGTGTTGATAACTCGTAATTATTGTGTCAAAGGTCGTTAATGACATGTTTACAGAACCGGTGCATTGGAAACAACGACGATTGTTTTGATAAGTATCAAGCCCTAAGGCTTGCGGGCTTTGGTCATTTAGCATATCGACAAATAACGGGCCAGTATGAACAACAATTCGTATCCCGTACTGGGTGTCACAAACTTCAATTCAGCTCAGTATCCTACAGTATGCAAATTGATGCCATATGGTAGGGTGTCGTACCCAGTCATTTCAGGAGAATGCTTTTTTTATACGTCAGTAGTGACTTATTATTTGTGACTTTAAAGCAATGATGGGAATTGCCCTAACATGGAAAAATAATTATTGATCTTACCTGAACTGTGTACCTGTTGCAAATAACACAATTCAGAATTCTATATATTTGGTTTAATTTAGCACCAAATCAAAATGCAACATTTCGAAATAGCAGCACTAACTGCCAACAATTAAATCCACAAATAATTATACTTAAGTTGAAGCAAATTGTAGTTGTTTTTTCGATTTTAAAACTAGATAAGAGACAGCCAAACCTTAGTTTTCAAATGTATTTTTTCACGTGTATTCTTTTTTCGTTTTTATTCTATTTTTGCATGCTTCGAAATTCCAATTTTGCATGATTTGAAATTCTATTTCATTTGAATTTAGACTTAACACTATAAATTGCTTCAATTATCAAGAAGCAATGTTGCATTTTAAAACATCCTTCTTTAACTTTTTGTTGTTGTTTTTCTTCCACTTTTAATACTAGCGCAACATAGAGGTTGAAATTCTCGATGAGAATAGTTTCACGTTGTTTTGAAAGGTTTAATGAGAATTCACACACCGAGTGCACCGCGTGGCAATTCTGTTCGTATCAATTTTCCTCACATTGTTAGTTTGTTGCATAATTGAAAACAACATTATTTACTTTGGCAATTTTCCCACATTTTATACCTTCAACATTTTCCTGCTATTACATCGCGGTGTGTTTCGACCATGAGTATCGAGCAATTAACTCTCATTATGTCGATAGCGACCATTTTATGTGTTTAATGGCCTGTTGAGGCAATCACCATTAAACCACAAAATTTTAAAGCTATTAAAATCGTGGTCCAATATGGAACGAACCCATTTATTCAAACTTTGGTTACTAAAACGCATTAATCGACTATTCAAATTTTCATTCCCCGGAAATGAGCAGAAGTCACGGAATGGATTTCATCCTAGTTGAAAGCAGATTTGTATTCTATTTATTAGTACAGTCAGCACAAAAATCTCATTGAATTGTGTTGAATCGTATTCAAGAGTGATATACATTTTTTAATAAAAACTATGTTTTAAGGAATTCTTAACAATGCTTGTAATGTAAACTACAGATAATGTTACATTTCTTCCACGTGATAAACAAAGCGTGTTAAAACGTTTTTATCCCCTTCTCCTTCCTTTTATTTTCCCTTTGAAACGCATTCTCGAGTAAATGTAAAAATGTTAAATTAAATATTTGGCTGCTTGAAACGCACCCATAATGGCAGTAAACTCGCGTTTTATGTTTTATCATGTTGTACCGCAGTGCAGCGTTTTACATAAAATTTATTTTCAAATGATAGGCTTATGGCACGTCTATTACGGTTTACGCTGTAAAACGAAATGAAATTTTTACGATTTAATCCACCTTCGTGCACTGCTCTCTCGGCTAAGGGTTAGTAATTGGACAATATTTTCAAAAATGACTGCAAGAAGGGTGTATAGTACTATAGTTTTAACAAAATGGACGAACGTGTTTTTTTTTGTTCGGTATAACAGCGAGCAGCCTATGTTTCTTATAGTCATAAAATGCTATTTAGGGGAGAATGAGAAATAAAAAATATATGAAAAGAGCAGACACTAAAACTGATTATGAAAAGTTGTAGTCAAGAAATGGATTTCATCCTTGCTGAAAATCGACTTGGATAAAATCGATGCATATACACGAACATACAATTTCTATTCAAATCGAGTTTTAGCTAGGATTAAATCCATTCTATGACTTACAGGTTTTTTGGAAAAAAATATCCAGAAAATAATATAAAACTAGTTGAACAGGAAAACTGATTATGAAAGCCATTACCGGAACTAATTATGGTTGATTCAGCTAAAAATCTAATCGTTGAATAGCTCGCCATTGGGCAAAATAAGTAACGAAACAAACACTAGTTGTAGTCACGAAACTGATTTCATCCTTTCCGAAAATCGATTTTGATAAAATCGATGCGTACATGGACATTCAAATCAAGTTTTAGCTAGGATTAAATCCATTCAGTGACTTACAGCTAGCCTATTTGGGGAAGAAAGCCTCGAAAATAACACAAACAAATTGTTAATTAAAATGAATGTTTCGTGTAGTCATCATCACGTATTCACTTTTAATTTCCGCATTTGCACACTACAGGTTTTATCGTCACAAAACAGCTTTTATAATGACGTGTCTGAGAAACCTTAAATGCATTTTATTGGCTTCCTCTTGACGACAGCTCGATTAAAACGTAGCCGATGAAATGCGGTCTCAACGTCAGCAGTTTCGCACTTGCAATTGGAATAAATTGCACAGGTCAACGAGTGACATTATGGGTGTCCAAAACATTTGACCCTAAGCAATGGCGTCATCGCGACGAATTACATCTGTCCCGGTTAATTTACAAAGTAGCAATTTCGAGCTAATGCTTCTATGAAACCACTTAAAACTACTAAACGTATTTAACCTTGTGGTTTAAACACGGTTTTCGTAAATGAACTCAAGTATGATTTCAAACACGAGGTCCAATTTGTACTTGTTATTTTGGTTAGGAGAAAAAGCTGCTTACCTGTTGTCTTCTTCTTGGTATTGCTATGGAGAAATCCATCGCGTTATAAATTAATACCCGATTAATCCGTATATAAGCTGAATCCTGATGCACACCGAAGCACAAATAACGTAGAATTATATTCCAAAAGCCGAAATACGTCGATTAACCGATTAATCCGCTTTCAAGAAATGGATGAGTGACTCCTCACAGTCGCGATGGACACCGGCCATCTTTGTTGACAGGTCACTTCCGTCCAAGATGGCGACTTCTAAAAAAATAGAATTTATGTTAATTTTTAACTGCAAAGGTCAGGTCCTCTTCGCATTTTAATAATATTATTGGTTGCATTTGCCGTATTCTAAATATATACTTTCTCAAATTCCCTGACCTTCCAGGATTTCCCAGGAATTCCAATATATACATTTTTCGAAGACTTGTATGAAATAATCCATCGAAGGCAGTGTTGGGGTTATTGGAGTTGGGGGTAATGTGGGTTTATCTATTACGCGGTCAAGTATTTGGTGGCAAATTGGGTATTTAATTAGGCGTGGTTCCCCCGCTTTTTACGACCAAACCCCTCATCCCCTCGAATCTCGTTGGAAAATCTCACGAAATCTCGTCTGGCGACATGAAGTGGAGCGGAATGTATTTAATGTTCGCTAGGTTAAATCGGTGTTGGTCGTCGGTAGATTTCCTACCAGCATATACAACGTATAATTGAGAATGGGGGGCGCTTACCCTTCTTTCTCCCTTCGTTATTAATGAATGTAAAGGGACGCCATTTCCCCCTGCTTTTTATCGGTGTTGCACGCGCCGTCCTACCCCCGTTACGAGCTTTTGAATATCTGCATAATTTATCTTGTGTGTTGAAGGGGGGACGATGAGCACAATACCAAATGAATAATGCACGGCCAACATTTTCCCATGACTCAATCTGACCTTTTTGACTGGAGACGACTTCTAGCGTCAAACATGCAGAAATTGTACTCAACCACCAGATGGCGTCAGTTACCAGTCTGGTAACTGGTTAAACGTTGCACAAATCGGTGTAAATATAACAATTACTATTTCTGTTGATGAAGCTGACAAATATTTAACACGAATTTTGTATTTTTTTTGTCAATGTATTGTACAGGGTGGCCACAAAAAAAGGGGGAACCTTTTTCGTAAATTCGTAACTTTTTGTTTTTTAATCAAAGTAAACCCAATTTTGCACAAATATAGGCAAGAAACGTACCAACAAAACAGCAATTTCAATGTGTACTCAAAGTGTCCTGACTGTCCTCCATCCCCTGCAACACATGCGCCATTGGGCAATTGACGAGTCGATTACTGTTTAATCAAGTCCATCCCTAGTGGCCAGTATTCGGCGTCTTCACTCTTTGACATCACGAATCTTTGTTCGGTACACTTTTTGCACCAAATTCTCCCAAAGATAAAATAATCAACGGGGTTCAAATCGGGGCTATTAGGTGACCAAAGGGCAGGTAGTGTAAAATCTGGAGTCTCTCGATGGACAAATTGAACAGTTTCTCGAGCGGTGTGTACTGGTGCACCATCTTGGAGGAACACAAACAAGTCCGAAAATACCGTATATCTAGGGGAATTTTTTACAAAAAGTGTACCGAACAAAGATACGTGATGCCAGAGTTAAGACGCCGAATTCTGGCCACTCGGGATGAACTTGATCAAACAGTAATCGACTGGTCAATTGTCCAATGGCGCAAGTGTTGCAGCGGAGTACAAAATGAGTACAAATTGAAATAGCTGTTTTGTTCGTACGTTTGTTGCCTATATTTGTGCAAAATTGGATTTACTTTGAATAAAAAACAAAAAAGTTACGAATTTATGAAAAAGATTCCCCATGTTTGTGGCCACAGTATAACGTACTATATGATTTCTGAGGCGCCATCTGTGATCCACAAGAAAAATACAAAAACTTATTGGGGAACATTTGTAATCTGTGCAGTTTTTGAGCTGGTTTTCTATGTAAATATTCCAGGTTTTTTACATGACACGTCATTTGAGTCGTATATATTTTATACACTCGTATATGCTTAATATGTATCCACAATTTTTCCTTCACTGAGTAAAATGCTTATTTTTACAGCTTTTGGCTATCATCAGTGCGATCGTATCGTCACGTGTACATGAAAATCATGCATTTTTCATGACAAGACGTTCAATTTATGTAACTTTATTATTCATAGTAGGCACCTACTTTTTTGGGGGGGATTTGTGTGAATGCTAAACATAAGCAGGAATACGGGTGCGTGTGGAAATGACGCCATTACTATGTTTTACGGCGTTGGCCCGCGTATATATCGGTATTTTTATGCGCAAGCTAAAAACTATCTGGGATCTAGGCTAAAGCTAGAGAAAAAAAAACATTTGAAACAAGTTATTTGGGAAAGGAAATGAGCGACCATTTACATGTATAATAACAATAAATGTTTTCACGTATGAAATGACAATGGATTGCATTAAATTTGTAATAAAACGGGAGGATAAGCTAGGTTTTAATACAGACCTAGATGCGGTTTTCAAGTGGGTTTCATCTCATTACCATATTCCTACCTTTCCACATTTGTTTTATATGAATTTTGACTTTTTTGCCAAGTTTTTTTTACCCCTATCAGTATATACTATCATCCGCCCACTGGGAACGAGGCTTAAGTTAACAGAGCATGTAGTAGTATATCTTGTGCAATTCTACACCAACATGAACAATATCCGAATTTGCATTTTGAGCATTGAGGAGGTTATTAAACATGTAACATTAGGCGTTTGTAGTGATTGAGGTTACTGAAAATCAAATTTCGCTTATGCTGCTGGCGTAATTGATCACCCTTAATTAAAACTAGCTTTTCATCAGTTTCATTTTCCAAGTTTATACTCTCGAGTCGTAAACTATGAATAACTAACATAAGGCAGCGATAAACAAGTTAGCATTTGTAAGAGTGATGCTAATTGACTGAGAAATAAAGGCTTTAATTACGAGATAATTGGTAGTTGGGTCAAAGTACTGCTAATACTTTAATCGACTTGTCCAATCGTTGCTTAGCAACTCGTCTTTTAAGAAAATGTATACTAGAAATTCGAGCCATGTTTTTTTTTATCTAGTAGGGGGCCATTCAAAAAGGACATCCCCGAAATTCCTTCAAAAATTGACCTCCCCTTTCTGTCTTCTTGATGGACGTCCTTAAAATTTTGAAAACGAGGGTGTCCAGAAAATATGTTGAAACATGCCCACACCCTATAAATTTCAAAGCACCCTTTTTGCTGCCAAATCCACATTTTTCTGTTTAATGACAATTTCCTGACCTGGAAGGGAAATTCCAGCAAAAATTTAGTGTTTAACGCAAAGTTAGGGCATAATTCCAGACTCCCGAGTTTTTAAAAAGTCAAGTACATTTGGGACTGGGGACACATTTCTTCCCGTGTCCATTTCTCCTTTCACTGACCTGTAAAATTTAAATAAACAGAAAGTCCAATAACAGAAAAATACCATCATTAGTGGATGTCTATAATGGTTTCCCCCTCCCTCCCTTCCCCTGTCCATTAGGTGACTACATGCCAGCAATCCCTACCCCCTGCTTTTCTTTCTGAATGGCCCCTAAGCCATTCTATAATTTCAGCTCCAATTTGTATAGTGGATGGATGGATATTCTCGTAAGAGTTTTATGTAGAAGTTTGACATTGTTAGTGTACTCGTCATTGTTTTTATTCTCTTTCAGAACTGGGTAAAATAATTAAGGTAGCGCTAATTTTCGCACATCCATTGTGCAGCTAAAATCCTAATATCAAACAATGAGTTTATAACAACTATATCCCAGACTTTACCTTCTTGACGCCTTTGGCTTTTTAAAGAAAAAAAAATTGTAAGTGGTTAAACAATGTAGGTCTAAATAGTGCGGTAGATTTCATTTGTTCACGATGATTTATTTGAAAGCGATGTATTTAGGTCCGTATTTTAATAAGAAAACATGAAAATTATCTCGTCAGATTTAATGTTGCAATGGGACAACACGAAAACTAGGTTTCGATGCAAATTTGTGTGTTGGTTTCGTTATGGGGGCGAGCTTTTTATTTATTTTGTGGCTGTAATCTATGCAAATGAACACATCTTAAGAACCGGATTATACGTCGCACTGGAGAGATTCCCTCCAACAACTTATTGTCTACAATTCAAAATTTATGCTGATTTCATAAAATTGTACAATACGCATTGTACTGTAATAAGAAGCCGTGCTTATAAACATTTAAGATAGTCGTGATTCTCGCCCAGATGCTTGTTCAAGTGGTTTTTTATGGTTACAATTGTGAAAGTGCAGCGTAGGAAAAAAAATAATAGAAAGAGGCCAATCTTAAGGTCAAGAAAGAAAAGAATATATATATAAAACCACCTTCGCCTACAACATTTATGGAGTTTGGAGATAGCATTTCATGAATACTAACGTGTCATAAAACCAACTCGTGTTTCATTAAAAACTCATTTGAACTCAGTTTTGAGAAGAATCAAATAGTGTGTGAATTTTAATAAGTAGGCCTACGCTATCTTTAAAATGGTTAGGAAGCATGGTCCATGGTTAGATAATTATGAATGACGCCCAGAATAAGACAGACCACCGCGAACTCAACAGACTAACAAAGAAACACTATTCTTTTCACCCCCACATATAAAAAGAGCAAAGTGTGTACTAACATCTACATAATAAGGTTTTAAGAATGCGTGGCTTGGTTTTTGTTTATCACAATTACCATCGTATTTAAATAATACTAAAGTAGGTTCTTCAATCTGGCTAACTTTCTGTGAATAAATACACAAATTTATAACCCCAGTTTCGCTTCAGCACCCCAGATGGCGTATTATGAACCTGTATTTCCAACATGGCCGCGCCCTTGTATCCCAAAAAACAATTAACGTTATTTGCGAATTCTAATTGTTTGGATAAAAATGTAATCTACATAAAACAAGTTGGTTATCTATCGTCCACTGATACGGGTTATCTGTACAATTTGCCTGAATTTTAATCAAACATCAATGCATCTATTCCGATTGAATTGTAGTTTTATGAGGAGGACACTTGTTTGCGTTAATAAAGTTCCGATTATTTGTATTATAATGATAAAACTTGTAATCCACTTACGTGGTTATGATAACAGGGTTATATAGATAAGATTAGTATGGTAAAAAATACATTTCGAGTGATTTTATCACAACTTTACCTGCGAAGGTTTTTGCATGTCTTCAACTTTTAGTTTGGTGATTCGAGGAACCATCTGTTGGTAGATTTCTGCGACAAAGTATGGAGGTTCACAAACAATGGTGCCAATAATACATCGAAGCAATTCTTAACCATGTTGAAAACATTTATCAATAAAGCGTGTAGTAGTTTAGTGGTGACGCTATCCGCCTGGCCATCGGGATACCTACGTTCGATTTCCGACCGGGTCGCCTATCCGGACTATGGCTGACCCGGTTGTCCACAGTTGTTTCCAGGCAAATGCCGGGGTAATTCCTCTAAAAATCGGCCGAGACCGTGCTCCTACCTCTCCTCTATCTCTTTCCTTGGACTTGTGACGATTCTGGTTATTGTCTACCTGCAAGAATAAGGAGTCCAAAAGGAATTTGGGGATTAGCACCTATTTAAATCTGTAGACATGGCCCCAAAGGACGTACCCAAGGGGGTGCTTAACAAAGGACGTGTGAAATTCAATGGCCACTTAATTATTGGATGTAAAATCAGTTGTATTGAAAGTCATTGGTCAGTTCAGCTAATGGAACCACTTTCGGTATATAGTTCATATTGCTCTGGCTAAAATTAGGTCCTAATAAGTGTTCCCATTTCATGATTAATCCTAGTACCGGTTCTTAATACATTGTGCTCTAGGATATACTGGTATTTCCAAAATGTGTCCGCGCCTCAATTGGTCAACCATTTTTTGCTACATTCTGAAATAATTTCCATTTGGCATCTATTGTAGCAAGTCCTCATCCGCATTTATTTATTCTTACTGTCTCCATATTGTCATACCATTTATTTTTAACTCTTTTGGCACAATTAGTGATGTGTCCATACACGTGGTATCATTTTCATTTGAATATTACTTGATCTGTTAATTGAACCGAGCTGCTAAAGGTCCTCAAAGGGTTCAAGGGTTAACGGATTAATATCCTGCTCCCTCCTGCTTGTTGTTAGCGCTCTTAAGTTAAAAAAATGGTAGAATTCCTGTCTGGTGACACAAGTCACGTGCTCTTCATTCAAACTGGACGTGTTCTAAAAAGAACCCCAAATTCGTTATTGGATACTGGGGATCATATTCGCGATTTATCAAACCATACTTCAACATTAAACTACAAAGAACTCGGGTAAGAGGACGCTAGTAACGTCATTTTTTATTATTTGTAACTTAAGTTTTCTTAATTATGTGCTATAAAGAGCCTTAATTGATTTATTAATCTTAAAATATATTGTAATGACAACATTATATGTACAATGTAGCCACTGTACACTGGCCAAATATTCTATAACTGACGAGACATGTTAACTCTGACACATGTCAAAACTGGATTTTTAATGTATAGCTTAAGGTACGACTTCACCGCACCAAAAGCAAAAGCAGAGTTTTTGAAAACATGTTGAAAAAGCATGTTTTTCAAAACTTGCTTTAG
>JAQGAE010006273.1:0-10302 GCA_034696685.1 Julus scandinavius
TTACAATGTGTGCAAATACATTTTTGTCATCAGAATTTGACATTTTACCGTTTTATTATAAATTGGTGCATTGTTTCTTATTTCTTTTTTGCATACATGCAAATAAATGTTCTACCAATTTTCCGAAAATGTTTTGGGAACAATATGTTGGTTTATTTACGAAAAATATGAGTTTTATTAGGTGTGCAATTACATTTTTGCCCACTGTATAATTCAAGCAACCATGGGATCGGGATGGACTTTAAAGTTAGGACGTCAGCTGTATATTTGTAACAAATATTGTTCACTACTGCTTTACTGGAAATGAAAGGTATGATATCTTCTTACCATTTCCATTATAATTAAAACAAAGTGGAACTGCAGTGATAACGTCCCATTCTTCTCAAGCACCATGCTCATTCAGTCACTATCATGTGCTTCACTTATTTGCCAACAGAGGGCGCTGCGAGCTTGTAAATCTTGTCAATTCCACCAAACCGATTGTAGGCAAGAAATAATACCAAGAAAACCAAGATATAATATCCGAAAACAACAATTCTAGCAACACTCCTATAAATGAAATAGAAATTTTCCGCAACCATTCGTAATTTTTCGTATCTTGTATTTTCATTAATTATCTTCAATTATCGTGAGCTTTTTCATATAGTTTAATGTAATACATCATCGATATTTCAGTGCACGTTTTTTTCCGCTCGTTCCGCTGGATCGTCTGCAAAATATATCTGATGCCTAGTTTACAATGTCTCGACAGACGTCGTCCGCCGGTCGAGACGGAGCTTAATTTTTTTCGAAGAAAAACGTCAACCGTTTTGATGCCCAGGGCAGTCTGGTTCACAATGGACCGACCGACGTCTAAACGTCCAAACGCCTACTAGGTAAAGCGCCGTCAGATCAGCTATAGCCCCCAAAATATTTTCTGTCGCTAGGTGGCGCTTTCATTTTCTATAGCGCATGCGCCATCTATCACGTATTACAAGTTTTTAATTGTTTGAAAGTCTTTCGACCTGGCGGAAGTCATTATAAACGCGTCATCAAGTAGGTTAGCACGCATGTGCAGATCGAGTGACGGTCAGAAAAAGACGTTGGGCGATGCATTGCGAACCAGGCATAACATGTCAAAGATATTTTTTCCTCCGATATGGGCGTGGTTTCTGTTGTTCGAGGGTGGTGCGACCTATTAATTTTTAATTAAATATTAAAGGGGTTAAAGAATAACTTACCTAGGTTACCTGGTCGCCGTCCTGTGCTGGTGCCGTCGTCCTGAAGAGACCTGAAATCAAATAGAAAAACAATTAGTTAAACTTAATTAGTATTAACTTACCTTTCCCCCCAATACTTACCAATAGTTAAGTTTCGAGTGGCCCAGGTGGCGCCACTGTTAGGGCTAATTTTTTACGGTCGCCATCTTGTTTTCGTTGTTGTGATGATGGTGCCGCTATGGGCACATGTGCTCCTGTTTGGCTCCTGGGAATAAATGGATTAAAAAAATGAAAGAATTGAAAGTATGTGAGTTTGTTTATATTGTTTTGTTCTACGGCTCTAATGCCGATAAACTTCCAACATGGTAGCAGAGCGTGGTTTCGACGATAAAGGTGTGCTTCATCATGGCGGACGAGTTAACAATTGTGATTAACTTTGATTGGCGCTTTGTTGGCCAATCTCGCCCGCCGCGGGTCGCGATTTGACGCCACCCGTCTAGCCCCGTGTTTCGTTGGCCGTTCGAAAACGGCTCCCCGGATTGGACACGCGTGTATTGCCGAATGCGCCCATCACCGCTGCTATTGGATGCCACGGTTATTTTTGCCGATAAGGTGAGGCCAATCGCCGTCACAATTCGACGTTTGTTTGTGGGCCAATGGTCGATCCCCGTCCGGTCTTTGCAGGCGTGGTTGGCGGCCTTGCCCGCCACATGTGTCTTGTTGACCGCCGCCGTTGGTTAGCGGGCTAACCACCCGTTCCTCGTCATTGGCCGATTCGATCAGCTTAGCATGTTTTGGGTTGTTTTACCCAATTGGAATCATTGTGTTTTCGGCAATCCACTGCACATGGGAACTTTTTGAACGAGCAGCAAGTAACCGGAAAACAACGACGTGACACCTTCCGCCGCGTTCGCAACACGAACCTAGGCTGTCCGGAACTTTTTCCATGCCGGAAGTGAAGACACCAATGTGGATAAGCCGTGCTCTCGTTCACAGCTGTTATTGGGGGCAGTTGGATGCCCTTTTCGGCCGAGCATTCTGGCCTATGGTCATCTCGGGAGTATGTTTCGTTTTATGTGGAAAATCACGCAAATCGATTCGTTGTTTTTGAGCATGGTGATGTGGGGTTTTTTCCCTAAGTACGTGTAGGGCCCATGAGGGATTTGCTTGTAGCTTGCCAGGTTGTAAGGGCTTAGTGCATATAATCATGTTTTTTAATGATGTGCCATTTGATAATGCTATTCGAGTCCATTGCCTGATCTAAGTATCTAATTTCGTGATTGTTCCTGACACCCCTCTTTTCAGATTGAGCTCAGGACTCCACCATCGGGAATCAGGACAGACGTCAGGTTACGCAATTTTGGGTTTTTGTTGGCCTTTTATTCCTGGGTCTTTCGGGTGTTTTGGGTTATCCTCCATTATAATACAGAGGTACGGTTTCCGCGCGTCAGTCCTTCTGGCTGGAAGGTCGACATTTTTAGGGTTTTTTCCCAAACAACGGCATCGTTCGTTGCGGTTTTCGCGGAACCGGAGTTTCATCGCAACGTGCCGGGCACGTGCGGTTTCTCAGCAACATTTCTTGTCGACGTGACTCCTGGGAAATTCTAAATTTTGCACCTCACCATTCTGCCGGTAAAACATGGGCTGGCGGATACGACTTCTTGCTCCCTTCTGCTGATAGGTGGCCGAGGATATCACTCCCAGGGTGTCCACTCTCCATTATTTTCCATTATTTCCTTTAGTTTTGAAGGCTTCCTTTATTTTTCTTTATTTCCTTTATTTTTGAAGGCCTCCTTTATATTCCTTTAAATTGTAATATTTCCTTTATTTTCCTTTATTTTTAAGATTTTGTTAGATAACCACTTTACTTTAAAATAAATCATTAAAATGTTTACTTTTTTATGTGGTGATTCTTGCAGGGGCCTCGCGTGGGGCCTGTGGCTAGCGCCCTTTTTGGTATGCTTCATTCAAACATGCCGAGAGCGGCGAATTTACGGCAGCCTGGGAAAACCCCTGCTTTGCTACATTTATGGGAGGCGAATAACTACTAGTGTTTTCTTTCCCATGCCCTATATGACCCGAGTATATTTACCCACAACAAAACTATTCGTTGTAGTAGTAGTATAAATTATCAAAAGTAATGTTTGTGGAGTGTATAAAGTTAAAGAAGTGAGAATAATACAGATTATTTAAGACTAAAAAGGTAAGATTTATCATTTTTGATTTATCATTTATAAATTATAGTTAAATTAATTTTGTTTATACTTTTTTGGTTACACTATCCTTTTTTGTGTTTATTCGTTTTTTTGGTGTGTAGACTTTGGCAATGAGGAGAATGCCTGGTGGTAAAACCCAATTTCAGCAGACCTGGCTACAAGAAAAAAACCAGAATGGCCACTTTTTGCATCAGTGGTGCAAAGAGGGAAATATGCCGTATGAGGCAGAATGTAAATTATGCAAAAAGAGCATAGCCTGCGACAACTTTGGTATATGCCAAATTAAACAACACGCGGCAAGAAAAAAACAAAGAAAATGCATCAGAGGCCCTCTCTTCAAGCCAAGGCAGAATCATTATTCGTAACAGCACAAATGGTACATCCGGGTCAAGTAATACCGTTTTGGAGCGAGAGGAAAGGGGGAGTTGTGTGTCATTTCTACAAGAGTTTAATGTTTGGGCATGCAAAGGCAGAAGAAGTTAGCAAAGCTATTCTTTCAAAACTGGAACAAGATGGATTTAAACTAAAGGGGCCAATTGCCTTAGGTTCTGACGGCCCTAACGTAAACAAGATGATCTGGAGGGTGACAAATGAACAGTTGAAAGCAGCTGGCTTTCCTGGCTTGGTGGACATTAGTACTTTCAACATTCATAATGCGTTTGGAAAGGCTGTTTGAGAATATGCAAGTGATGTGGAAGACCTGCTGCAAGACTTGCACTGGTTCTTCAAGCTTTCGACTGCAAGAAGAGAAGAACTACAAGAATTACAAGTCAAGAAAAGCTTGCCACAGCATCTACCAATGAAGCTTGTCCCTTCACGTTTGCTTAGCATGGGACCAGCCATTGATCGACTGATGAAACAATTGCCAGTTTACACCGAGTTTTTTAAGGCGTTACAAGCGAAAAAGGCAAACGAGCAACCTACCAGTAATGCTTATAAAAGGATATGCCAGCAGGTCCTTAACACGAATGGGAAGGAAACTCTTATCAAGTGTTATTTTATTCAAACGGCGGTTACGGCCTTCCAGGACTTCCTGACATTATTTCAGCGAGATGATCCCCTAGTACACATTCTTCATGCGCGCATGTGTGATTTGGTTAAATTGTTGATGCTTCACTTTATGAATGAAGACAGAGGCGCTTGTAACCTTAGTTACCTTGGACAAACCTCTAACAGAGATCAGGTTGGAGACACTGTGTTTCATCTAGGAGAAGAGGAGATCCAAATAGGAGAAGTTACAAGGAGTTCCTTAAAGCAGTTGAAGGATCGTTCTCCCAAACTCATGATTCTGGCCATTCGCAAATTCTACATTAAAGCCACACAATCTCTGATAAAAACACTTCCTCTGGAAAATCAACTTTTGGAAGATTTAGGCTGCTTAAATCCACATAACCAAGATGAAACTAAAGGAGGTCTAGCAATCTGTCAAATTTCAAAGAAACTTAGAGAAACCATAAAGTCGGAGGAAATTCCTAGAGCTGTCGATGAGTGGAAGATGTACCTCATTGAAAAGCGAAGCAAAGGTTGTAACTTCCAACCTGGTAACCGGATCGACAAGTACTGGTGTGATATTCTGAAACATCAGACCACAGAAGGAAGGATCAAATACTCAGTCTTAGCTGCAGTGATAAAAAGCGCTCTCATCTTACCCTATGGGAACGCAGCAGTTGAGAGGGGTTCTCCGAAAATTCCAATGTTGTCATGCAAGATAGGTGGAACCTGAATGAGGACACGATTTCTGCCATACTCCTGCTAAAAGACGTCGTCAAATGGTATGGTGGGAAAGTACACGAGGTCCCAATCCCAAGGGATGTCCTCACAGCTGCAGGAACTGTGCATGCAGCATATCTCTTAAAATTAGAACAAGAAATATAATCAGCCGAAACTGCCAAAGCTCAAGCGGAGAAGCAAAAGACTGAGTTTGCAGCAATCGAAGCTTCAAGAAAAAAGTAGACAATATGAGAAAGAGCCTTTAAGAAAAAAAAAGAAAAGTTGAAAGTTCAAGAATCGGTTGCATAGGACAATATGGTTGCAGCGCAGCAGCTATTAAAAGAGGCATCCACAAAACTGTCTAAGGCCGTATCAAATAAAGATTTACAGTATGTAACTGTTGCTTCAAAATGGTCAGCGCTGCACAAGAGGCTGTGAAGAACTCCCAGGAGTTAACCAAATCCATAAGAGGAAAACAGAAGAGTCTGGAAACAGAAAAAGCTAAATTGCTAAAGAAAATTTCTCGGGAAAAAAACAAATAAAAGGCAACATTCTGAAGTTGCAACAAACAAGCACAGCAAGAAGTGCAAATAAAAAATGGAATTAGGCCTATAACGATTGTATAAAGTACATTTTAATTAATTTTATTTTATGAAAATAAATGTTGTTTATTGCTTTGGAAACAAATTAAGAGTATGTATGTATTATTTTTCTAATATTACATTAATGTACCAGTCCCTCCTGCGGTTCGTAAGTAAGGACCACAAGGATCCCAAAAAGGGCGCCGCCCAGGCCGATCAGGAAAGGTTCGAGGACAGGTGCCAAAAAGCTTACTCCATTATCCTCTTTTCGGTCCACCCTCGGATTAGGGAGACGCTCTGCTAGGGGTTCACCGGAACTCAGTGTAGGGAGGTGTTCACTCATATTCAACATACTTATGAGCCGACTACCCGAGAACGGATCTGGCAGTTGCGGTGCCTGTTAAAATCCCTACGGATGGAACACCTCGAGTCCATCAAGAGCTGCGTTGCCTGGGTAAGCGTGTAGCTCTCCAACTGGAAGAAGCGAATCGCCTGGTCGCTGACATGAACTTGGCATTTCAGATGCTAATGGGACTTCCTCCGAGCTTCGATTTAAAAATCAAGCTCCTCCACACTTAGCCTGACGCGGACTTTGTTCCAGCCAAATTCAAGGCAGCCCTGATTGCTGAGGCCAACAGCATCAGGTATACCCGGGGGGTGAGCGCAGCCGGATTAGCGAGGAGTGATGTCCTCGCTTCCTTCCGCAGTGCGACTTCATTGCCACCAGGAAAAGAACTAACCAGACCGACCGAGACCCGAAACCTGTTCCCGTTGTGGGAAGAGGGGTCACCTTCGGGAGACCTGCCGGGTTAACCTCGGGATGGGAGACAGGGTGCCAAACCCAAGACGACCCCTTATGTGCCGATGCAGCCTGTATCTGCAGGCCCTGCAGTGCAGCAGGCACAGAGGCCTAAAGGGGCAAAAGGCAAGCAGAAAGGGAAGAAAGGGACTAGCTCTGGAAGCAAGTCCAGGGAAACCACCAACAACGTGACCATTCCTGGGGAATGGGCAGGTTTTGACATCTGCGTTTTTGCACAAACTGCTGACGAGGGTAATGACGATCGGTAGACTTGGGATTCCGGGGAGGGCGTGAGCATATGTCATGATCGCCGCTGGTTCACAGAGTACCAGGAAACAACCCCCATTGACATGTACTCTTATTCGGGCACATTCCGAATTGTCGGATAGGTTACAGTCGTGTTTTCTTTTGATGTGAACATCCAAAAGCGTCTCACTGCCATCCGTGATGTCGCATATGCTACGTCAGGAAAAAGAAATCTCCTCTCAGCCTCCCAGATTAGCAAATCGGCAGGTTGCACCTGAAAGGGATCAGCTGATAAAATTTGAGTTTTCGACAAAGGGGTGTCCAAATTTTAGACTTTAAATGGGAAGACCGTCTGTATCATGTGACAGTGGTGCCTCAGCCCGACTTGGGCAAGAAATTATTGCAGCCAATGTCGATGTCGGCCACTGGTGGGTTGGCATAATCTTCCAATTTGAAGTTGTGGCATCTGAGACTTGGCCACATCAGTCAGGACACGATCCTGCAAATGTCAAGGTCTCAGCATTTTCATGGTCTGCCGAAGTTGACAGATGAACCACGAAACTGTGAGGCGTGTTTCGAATGCAAAATGCGTCGATCAAACCCACCCGGCACAGGATAAATCTATTCGAAGGCACTACTGGAACTGATCCATGAGGACGTATGGGGCCGATTGCTTTCCCTTCGGGTACAGGCTGTCGGTACTATCTAGCACTGATCGATGATTACTCGCGTTGGTGCAAAGTGTATCCCCTGCAATGCAATGACCAGATCATGGACAGTATCTGCAGTTATATCGCTTTGATGGAAAACCAGACTGGTCATAAGGTAAGACCATAAAGACCGACAACAGGAGAGAATTGTGCTGCAAACCGTTTGAAAAGTTCTATGCAGAGAGGGGATTGGACATCTGCGCACGAATGTCTACGCGCCGCATATTAATAAGGTAGCTGAACGGTTCAATCAAACGGCCTTTCAAGCTATTAGTCATGTTATGCGACTCAGGTTTGAGAAAGAAGTTTTGGGCAGAATTTCTCCATACCTTCACCTACCTTAAGAACAGACTGCCCCAAAGAATATTCAACATGGTTTCCCCTTACGAGCGGCTTAAGAAGTATACGCCGAACCTTATCCACCTCCGATCCGCTGGTAGCAAGGTCTATGGTTTTGTCCCTAAGGCTCAAAGGAAGGGGAAACTTGACGACACTTCCGTTAGTGAGATCCTTATCGGATACGCTCGAACGACGAGGGGGTACCGCTTCTTCAACCTGGAACTAGGCCGCATTTTCGAGTCTAGTCAGGTTCGGGTTAATGAGGCAATCATAGGGACAGGTCCCGACGATCGCTCCACAGGACAAATGTCCTTACCAGAACTCTGACAGGAAGCTCCGGACGAATGTCCTGCTGAGGCCCCCAAGGCCGGTGTTTCTACCGCGGAGGCGCCCACGAGTCCGTTAGTTACTCGTGATCCCCCGACTGTGGAGACTTCCACATGGAGACGGGTTCTTCAACCCAGACAGATGGGGCAACGTGCTGATGTCTACTACTACCTGGGTGGAAAGCGTTTTCGCTCACCAATGAGATCAGCACGTACTGCCGGGACAACAAGGTCGAACATGATCACGACTTTGACTTCTCCCCACATAACACTTTTCAGATGGAGTTCAAAATTGGCCCGACAGACGAGGAGACTGAGGATCGGACAAAAGAATCCAAAGCTCCGGACGAGCGGGTTCCTGCATCCTCAAGCACTAGGAGTAAGGCTGAGGTAAACGTTTTAGGCTCTGATTCAACGACGTTTAGTGACATGATTACGGCCCCGAATTCCGATAAATGGCTGGAAGCTATAGAGGACGAGTTGCATGTCCTCAAAAAGCACAAGGTCTACGAGTGCGTACCACTTCAGGAAGGACAGAAGGTCCTTGGCTGCAAGTGGGTGTTTACCCGTAAGCGGGACTCGCAGGGCATCGTGGTGAGACACAGGGCCCGTCTTGTTGCTAAAGGGTTTCAGCAACGGAAGGGTTTGGACTTCACGGATGTGTATAATCCCGTGATTAACTTCATGCTTGTCAGTGTGGTCTTCCTTTTGCTTGTTATGTTCGGGGGTTGGCTGCATTGCCTCCTCGATGTCAAGTGCGCTTTTCTGTATGGCACACTTGATAAACCTACTCTGATGGAAACTCTACCAGGGGCAACCCGAACCGACGGATGTGTCTGGCGCCTCAATAAGTCTTTGTATGGCTTACACCAAGTAAAGAGATGCTGTTGGGGGACCTTGCACGAGGAACTGCAACGGCAGGACTTCATACCGTTCGACAGTGTCGAATGAGTTTATCGGCTACGGTGGGATGCCCTGGTCATTGTGTACGTGGACGACTTGTTGGTCCTGGGAAAGGATGACAACGCAATCGACGAAGTCATTGCTAAACTGTCCCGGGTCTATGATCTTAAAGATCTAGGACCGGTGACGACTTTCCTGGGCATTAACTTCCGACAGGACGATGACGGTAATATCATCATGGACCAGGAGCCGTATATTGATGCCGAGAATAACACGACCAAATACTTCATGATGAAAATTCGGTTCATCAGGGACCATTTTCGAAAGGGGTTTTTCAAAATTTGCTTTGCGGGCACCAAGTTCAATTTCGCGGACTTGCTCACGAAGCCCCTTTCGGCCAGTAGGATAGCCGCGTTGACCCCGTACCTCTGTGACCGGACCCAGTACCCTTAGGGAAGGTCTCGCCACGAGGGAGTTTGTTGTGATGGGGTGGCTGACCCGGGTTATGGTTGGGGTTGTAATCTTTAATCGAATCGTAGCCTTACCTGAGTGACATGGTGGCCGTCCGGACTTGGTGATGTCGTCCCGCAGAGATTCTGAAAAGAGAGGAAAATTCATTAACTAATTTAAACCGCGTTAACAAATAAGCACTAAATTAACCTTCCCCCAATACTCATGATAGCGGAGTTGGTGTGGCCCAGGTGGCGCCACTGATGAGTTTTGGGTTTTTTTTGGGGCGAGCGCCATCTTGTTAATTGTCGCTATCCACGCGTTGCCATGGGCACCTGTGTTTTTTTTCTTTTGCCGGCTCCTGGATTGAAAATAAAATAACAGGATAAAAAGAAGGTCTGTGTGTTTACGGTTTTTTTAGATCCAGTTCTACGGCTCCATATTCTAAGACCAAGCATGGAGAAGCTGGTAGGGAACCTTGCACGAGGAACTGCAACAACAGGACTGCATACCGTTCGACAGTGTCGAATGCGTTTCTCGGCTACCGTGGGATGCCCTGGTTATGGTGTACGTGGACTACTTGTTGGTCCTGGGAAAGGATGACAATGCAATTGACGAAGTCATTGCTAAACTGTCTCGGGTCTATGATCTTAAAGATCTAGGACCGGTGACAACTTTCCTGGGAATTAACTTCTGACAGGACGATGATTGTAATATCATCATGGACCAGGAGTCGTATATTGATTCCCTCAGCCGGAAACTAGACATGATCCCTACGCGACATGTTAAGGAGCCTCTTCGAGTAGGAACGGTCTTCTCTCGT
>JAQGAE010006274.1:0-10300 GCA_034696685.1 Julus scandinavius
TGGAGTAGAAAGAGTAATTAAGGTGGTAACATGAGGCTCATCTCATCTCACCACAGGAGTGAGGTGTGGGTGGACTGCAGGAGTTTCAGGGAGTTGGGCTGTTGCATAAATGGCAGCGATGCGGTAAACCAGACAAATGGCTGATAAGTTGTTACAAATATTAATATTAGGAAGGAAATTTATAAACAAAATGAAGTATCTGCTTAATACGTCATATACTATTAGTAATTAACTGCACGCATTACCAAGCCTCATTACCAAACTTATCTAGAAAATAATCCTACTTTTGTAGAGTTATGATAGCTTCTTACCCGTATTTTCACTAGTCTCCTTTCTAAATGACTATTGCTATTTGAAGTCGCTACGGATCTACCTTTTGATTTGCCAAATTCTGTGAAACTCACAAAATAGGGTAATTAAACAATAGCGACATATAAGAAACAGGAATACTATTTTATTTGGAGAAATGTGGTTTCTAGTGCACCATACAAATTAAAAATCACAAAATTACCGTTATTATGAATGCCGTGAGATTTGACTGCTTCGTATATCAGGTTTCATTAGAATTCTTTAATAATGAGGGTAATACATCTGTACGGAGGGGCTGCATATAAAAAAATTATAAAACGACACTAAAAATGCAAAGAAAGACGGGTTAAATATACAAATATACATTTTCTGGAAATAAATACAATGAGTAACTAATCCATCGTGGCAAACCAATTAGCAGAGAATTAAAAGTATTTGCCTAAAAATAAAATGCTTGGTTTGTTGAAAACAATTATCAGAAACCACCTTCACACAGGCTACACAGCTTGAATATAATCTCTTCAATAGATAAACAATTTTCTTATGGGGTGGATTTAGGCAAAATTTTGCAAACATAATTCGTTAAAAAACAAAATATCCACCAAAACGCCATAATTGATCGCATGATTGTATTGCACTGTTTATGGCATAATTCTAGCAACATGCAATTCAGAGAAATCTGTTCAAAATACTGCTGCATCGCATTAACCACGTGTATTTTAAGAAAACGACAATTAAGCAGCAAGAGACATGAATTGTTACCTGGGACCTCTAGTTGTCTACAACTAAGATATATTTTTTTTCTTAAAAAGATAATGAAAGTGAGCAACAACCTGCAAAAACTTCAAGAGTTAATTCTAATGTGCAAAACTAAGAAGTTAAACAACCCATAAGGAAACTTGTAGAAAATCATGAATTGCTAAAAATATTTACATCCCCAAGATACCCTGCTTGCATTTGTGTAATATATTTTAGCATTAAGAATGTTTCAAATTCAGCTGTCCAGACTGCAGATTTGCCTGGTTGGGAAATAACCTTAATAATTATTATTGTGATGATAAAACTGAGCTGTTGAATGAAAGATTAAAATTAATTTTGGATGGCGAAAGTAAACCGTGAATTTTACTATCATTTATGAACTAAAAAAATTATCAACCAGAACCTTCTTCAAACGGAAATAACATTAAAACTAATCTTATTCAGATTTTTTGACAATTTGACATTTTCACAGTCCGATATCAATCTGTCCATAAATAAAATTTGAAGAACTGTAGTTCAAAGTTCCAAGTTTTCTGAAATTTGCCCCTAAGATAAAAATGCTCTTAAAATTAAAAAGAATTTCACTAAAAAAACATATTTTAGCATTCCAGGCAGAAAGTATTTTATAAAATCAGCTATTTTGCAATAAAACATGTTTTACAAATGCAACACCATAAGAAATCGGAAGATCGGCTTCAAAGTTCTACAGGATTAACCATGGGGCGAATACAGTTTCCAATCTTGTAATTTCAAAATATTTCAGCATTTTATCCAAAGTGGCCATCAATATTTCTAAATTCTTTGCGATGAAATTTGTAGCATAAATGTCAAAATGTTACCTATTCATATCATATTTTTGTCCCAATCAAGTAGTACAAGGATAAAAGCAGGAAGTAATGAAAGATTTGAAAAATGACGTTTCCAAGGATTCATATCAACTCAATTTTTTGACTGTTTACAATTTCCTGCTTTGTCCAAATCTACAATTCTTACTTCCTACTTTTGCAAAAAATCGCATGATTGTAAGCATAGTTAATGTCTTGTCATTCCAAAAATAATGATAAACTTCATTTTGATTCTGTACTTCAGATGTCTTCCCCAAAGCTGCTGTTTTTCATTGAATATAAAAAAAATTCCTTGAAAATAAAAAATAAGCGTTAAAAATATGCATGTAGCCTTATGGAAGAAAATTTGATGATACACAATTAGAAGAGGATTTAACGCTTCCTGCTATTATCAGACATATTTTAAAAAGTGAATAGCATTTATCTTTGATCGGCAGAGCTAATAGTTATGATATGATATATCGGAGACAATATTTTCTCATAGGAATAAAATTTGTAGGTTATAATGTATATTTATATGTACAATATGTGGCATACCACTGAATGTGAAAGTGCGCATTTGGATGCCATGAAACTGGCTAAAGACAACCGAATCACGCCTTTATAGATTTACACAAGAGGGTTCAAAACTATGCTTCGGACAAAGAACGCCACGTACTAACTTCAAGTTCTGTCAAAATGCTTCATGGATTAACTGACTGCAACAAACTCTGGTGGTCAGAGCCATTAGATAGTTGAATTGTCTTTTAACACCCACAACAATTATACAGGATTTGGTTCCATCTTGCTAATTATGGATTTACTTACAACATTAAAACACAATTAAAACATGTTGGCCCCAAATCGATTCAGTGATTTTTTGAGAACGTGTGAAGCTAGACATAGCACATATACATAGCAGGTATTTTCAAAACTAGTATGCACAGCTTGCAACAGTTTTTATTACCCAATTTCAGGAGATCTGCAACACCATCAACTTTTGGTCGGGTTCAAAATTTTCGATTTTCTTCTCAAATTTGCAGAAATAAAACTAAAAATGTAAAGTTCCTTTGCAATGTTACAGGCACAACTCCAAATGGGTTTATATTTATCAGAAATAACGAAATTAAAATTAATTTAACGTTCAAACCCTTTGGAAGTGAATTAAATTCGATTAAAAAAGGTCTATGAATGTAGCATTTACTATTTTTAACTTTCTTCTACTAATATAACACCAAATCAGGGGTCTATGCCATACCTATTCCAATTTCTGGACTTCTTATTCTTTTGCTTATTTTGCTTTTGGGCCCAAAAATTGCAATTATGACAGATTTCTCAATTGATGGCGGTATAAAAGGGCTGTAATGCAGTGCAAAAAGGGGCCCATGAGATTCCAGGTGAGCGGCATTCTCGTTCTGCAAAAAAGCTAACGTTGGCGATTTCAATAGAATTATACAATGAAACTTTTTCTAATGCTCTCTACCAATAAGGGAAATCTAAAAGCCTTTTAAGCTACTTTATTATAGTATGCCAACTTGAGCTGCACAATAACCAAGCTAGACATTGACTCGGGCGCTATTTTAGAGAAAGAGGCGGACAAATGCAAAATCTTGGTAATATTAGGCGGATGTGATTGAGCTGTGCTAATTTTCACGGCGCAATTCGAGCTGCCATCATTGCCTCACAGAGGCCACGATCAATGAAAGCCCAAATAGAAACCGCTATTCGATAACACAAAACGTAGTAGCGCGGCAAGCGTTGGTCTGCTGCCAGAGTTGACATCTTGGCAAGTTTCTCTCCCAATCCCGGCCAAAGTGCACTTAACACACGGCTGCGACTGAGCAGTCTCCATTTTATCGAAATCTCTGCCAAGTTTCTGGCTCTGCGCCTCACCGTTGCTTAGTGTCTCCACATCCCACCCTGCAGTTTGCAGGCATTGGTCCAAGATTCCTGAGGGAGAATCGTAGGCAGTTTCATACTGAGTGCAGTTTACCTTGGACTCATTTCTTACCAGTGCGTGGGGAGTTTGTATTGTGTGCGCCGCGTTCAGTTGCTGGAGTCGCCGGTTTCGCTCCCGTGGTCTATGGGAGGCTCCAGTGCCGTGTGGACCGTAACTTCGAGGCAGCGGTTGATGCTGAGAGCGGGGTAGAACACGCCGTGGAGTCCCGTGAATGCGACTGGGCCCTGGACCTCTTGGTTGACGTAGAAACTTAGCTGGCGATTATCCAGATCCAAAAGAACACCAACAACGGAGCCAACCTCAATTCCGCCTTCTGCGCGGTTTTCGTGCTTGTCCCTGTGCAGGAACCAACTCCGCTGGTTGTCGATATACATGCTCCAGCCCTTCTCGTCTTTTCCTGTAAGATCAAAATGGATTCTTGAATTAGTAAAAATCGGTATCTCCTGAATTCTAGTTGTTTCTCAAGGACGGTGGAAGTAAGAAACTTATTGAATTTTCTGTTTTTAGGAATTTAATAGTTTGTTTGAGAAGAACCAAACCAAGTGCGATGATGAGCGTGAAATCTATGAGAAGACGTACTTGCACTTGTGTTGGGATCTGAACTGTGTAATCAGGTAAAAGGTAAATTCATGAAATTTCCACAACTGATAACGCTGGAATAAATGTATGCCCTGAGTAGTAACTTTAAACAATTCTGAATAATAAATAAGTATGCATACTATCATTTTAATTTTTTTTGCGGATGTTTATGAATCACTTGTAATCAAATTCAATTTAGTTTTTTAAGTGTCTACCTTTAATGGTGAAACTTTACATTCGTTAACCTAGTAAACAAAATTACTTGTCACACAATGATACAATATACTCTTAGTAGATTTGTTGTCCTTGGAATGCATAATCTTACACAACCCAAAAACGAGCATGTCTTAATGATTTGGCAAGGTGTCAATTGACATATTTAGATTTTGATAATGTCTATCTTAAAATATGAAGTGCATGAACAGGTTTGGGACAAATTAATGTAAACACTTGCTGAAGTCTTACAGGTAACAGTTGTAACTTTCTTTGTGAAATACGATGTCGGGTTACGGTTACCCTTTGGCTTCAACGCAACCATTTTTGAAATGGACTCGGTACAAGGATTGAGCAGTTTTCAAAAGAATTTTACACCAGTCTCGTTTTGAAGTAAATCGTTGAACGCCATTTTACAATTGTTTCACACAGACTGTCATGTCAATCAACACATTTACCAGTGCACTTGCATAAGCTCTAAAACGTGTCAACAAGCAGAAGAAGACCATTCAATGTCTTATTGTTTCCAATATTTTCCTCTGCATCTATATATATACCAAACCATTCTGGAGACAACTGCTGAGAAATTCTCGATATCCAGTCAACTTTGTCAGACTACGAGTACGAGCTGACAATTCAGAGTTCCGAGTTGTAAAAATTCATCTACACTGACCTAGCATGATATCTTTGGCAGCATCAAATCTTGCAATCCCAAACGCCGGATCTGCATTATTGTCATAGCGGTCGATGGTGATTTCCCAGTAGTGCACACCCCTGGAGAAACCAATATTTCCCAGAACCACCCTGTGTTCGTAGCTGTCGCAGGTCACAGTTTGGTTCTCGTTGGAGAACTTAATGTCTGGATGCGCCGTGCCGGTGTCCATGGTAAACCAAGCCACTGGAAGAGACAAACGCAGACAAAATTAAAATCAATTTTCGGTCGAAAGAAGGCTGGAATCCACAAAATGCCCAGACCAACAACCGCGACAAAAATCGAAATGCTCACCTTCTGCCGTCTGCAGACAAATACATTCGCTGTAATCGCCCTCTCCAGTGCTGTTGAAGGCTTTCACACGGGCATTGTAGACGGAATTGAAATGAAGTCCATCCACCGTACATATGGTCTCTTTGCCACAATAAACTTCCTGAAATAATTAAAAACAAGATTGTTTAATATAAAGTTATCCTCTCAACAACTGCTGAGGGAACTCCGACATTCATGTGTTTCAAACAAAAAATATCTCTGCAAATATGTTATTGCACTTCGATGATAGATGCCACCGAACCAAACAAAAAGCAAACACAAAAAATTGATCCTGTTATTAAAATGAGTTTATCTGTAAAACTTATCGTACTATGTTTCTTCAATTCTAAAATGCCATATACATTTTAAATTCTTAACAGACCAGAGTTCTGGCTACATTCTTTTCATTTGATTTAGACCGCCTCCCAAGCGATCGTTCAAATGAGTCTAGAATCACGATTCTGGACTCAAAAACGCGTCATAAGTTTGCTGAAGCAAAAGTGGTAAGCAAACTTTTGTGCAAACTTGTTTGAACAAACTTTGAGTTAGATTCGTGATACTCTTGGTGGAGGCGCGCCTTTACAAAAACAAAGCCTGGATTCTAAGAAGACAAATATTAAATTTCTTAGAAAATCTTTCAGAATATTTAACTAAATATTTTATCATCACCCGTTTTGAGATGTTTTTATGGAGGAAAAATGCGTGAAATAGGATAATATACAAGTATTTGTGACCCTGACTAGGTCACGTGATTTAGATACACTACATTCCTGGGATGCCTGGTATGTTTATCAGGAGGCAATGCAAGCGTTCTTGAGGTTTTCTTTATGTATATAGTATATAGTAAAATAAACGTACGATTATTTTGTAAGTGAACATTGTCACGTGACACTGAGTAATCTCATTGAACACCTAAAGCAGTGCTCGAAATTCCAATTTTCCACTTGTTCCATATTGGAAATCAATCACATATGTAGGTAATACATGTTTTACAAATAATATAATTTTCATGAAAAGAATCAGTTTCGTAAAATGTTTGCACTGTTTGTTAAATGTCGCTAAGGTTATTATTGCTCATTGCTCATATATGCAATATATTTTGATAAGAAAATTACAACACGTTTGTTTAGAATTGAGTAATTCTAGAAAGTAAAAGAAATTAATTCTTTCGAAAAAGCAGCAAGTCAAATATTGGATCAAACGCATTTGATTGTCTCATATTTGCACACTATTTATATAATAGGCATTCGGAGAAATCTTGATTTTTCATACTGTTATAAAAAATCTGTCTAGCCAGCTGCAAAACGTTAGTCTTTATTGTGTTCGGATAAAATCCGTCGTGAATGTTAATGCTTTTTTGCTTCAACTGGCTTGATGTAAGATTCCACCTTTCCTGTTGTTTTATTTATTTGTCTAACGTACACAATTTTTTTACAAATAGGCAATATTATGAGAAACTGAACAGCACGTGACAATGAGAAACAATCAGTTTCAAAATTCAATTACATAATCTAACACATGAATTATATTCGTTGACTAACAATGTAACATTCTGGTTGTTGCCTAGGACATTTCTAGATTTTACCACCAAATTCCTGGTAATACAATTTTGTACAAATATAGCTAAACTATTTCCTTGCAAGGCGTTTCCTTCCTTAGGTCGTCAAAATATTCATTTTATGTATTTCGAACTTACATTCGTGTATTTTTTTTTAAATACATAGAATTCTAAAGAGGAATTGGGAGTTCTTGGAATTTGCTGGTATTTTTATTAATCGGATAAAGGTAAGTAGTTTTAACGATTTTAATAACGAATAGTGCAGAAACAGAGTTTAAAACTGAATAAACAATATCATTTTTGTGTATAATTTGTTGGTCATATAATTTGTAACACTTCAATTTTGTTTATTTTAGGGAAATCATCAAGTTCTGGAACTAACATCGATACATCAGTGCCTAATCCCAGTTCTTGCATTATTAAAAAAAAAAAAAAAAAAAAAACACAAATATGTTTTAATATTTGGAAATTAGAGATGGAATTTTCATCAAATTATGCTGGTCTGTCAAAAAGGCAAAAAAGCAGACGTATAAATCAGATTGTTTCACAATATTGGCAAGAGATAAATGCTGTTTCTAATAAAGGGCTTGAATTACAAATTGCCATGGATGGAAGTTTTTCAGAGAACAATGTAGCAAAGAGCTCACAAAATGAGGAGATGCTTTTAGGACAGTATAATACCCAACAAACAGGTATGAGTTTTGTAACGTAGCTTTGGAATGTTTATGCAAAATGTATTATATCCCTACAAGTTTTCAGAAGTTTATTCAAAACAAACATATTTTTCAGCATTTGAAGGGAAAGTGTTGTCTCTGTTGGAAGAGATCAGACAAGAAACAAGGGATACCAAACATCTTCTTCAAGAAATTCTGTCCAAAGTATCAGAAGGCGATTATGATGAAAAACAAATTGAAAAAACATTTCCACTAACATCTCCAGATGAAATGATATCTTTCAACCAAGAATTGGAAGAACAGGTTTACTTTAATAAAATGGTAGGCACAAAAACGAGTCATAATGCGTCATATTCATAATATACCTGTATGTTAATTCTTCGTGTTTTTTCCTTAATTGGCAGTGTCGTTGGTTTGGGTCATTTGGAGGAAAAAACGCGTTTGACTGTACAAGACGGGTATTATCTAAATTAATTGCAAACCCTTTGGCTATGCAGTATAATTGGAAAGGTAGAGGAAATAAGAAGGCATTTTCAAACCTGAAAAACATTTGCAACCTCGTAATAGGTAGGTAAATAAAATTAGAAATAATTTTCAGATTAATATTTTCATAATTGCTAAACTAATCGAGGAAATGCATTGTTTGTATTTAAGGAGCTACCAGAATGAATTCTGACAACAGACACACCAGTGAGGCTGAAGTTGAACGAATTATCAAAAGATGGTTGCAGTTCGCTGGAGACCGAGGTGGAGGACGGCATAAACGTTCTATCAAACCTTCCATTAAACAGGAAATAGAATAGACATGACTTGCATTATATTTCATAAGCTATTTGCATATTATTTTAACTTGTAAACTAATAAACGTTATTTCAATCTTAACTATTTAAAACTGTACTTCTGTATACGTCTCCAAAAGCATCAAAGTTTGCACTGATTTAACATAAAGTATTGTATACAACATGGTGACATTTAGTATTCCCAATATTGGCTTCTAAAATAGGACCAACAACCAAAATTGCTGTACAGTAGAACAACTTTATTTTTAATAGACGAATTTTCAAAAAAGAAATAGAAATTCATTTGCAACATTCTCTAGCCCACAAAATAAAGGTAAAACACAGTACTATGCTTTTTTAATCTTTTTCAATTCACGACACCCCAAACAAGGAGCTAAAATTCCCAGTGCACACAATTCGTTTGTTAAGGTTAGATTTCCCCCTCATTTTCTCTATAACACAAAGAAAAATATCAGATAATGAATATTTAATTCTTAGTATCTTAAAATTAATTATGGTGGAATATCAACATTAATGAGTCTGAAAGCCACCATCAGGTGCTAATGGCAAATTTCTGGTGAAGATTACAGGTTTCGAATCTCCTCAAAGCTTTTTGAAGTGAAAACATGTTCATTTGACATTGGAGAGCTTTATTTGATCCAAACTATGGTGGAATACCCTTATAAGGGCACGCTTTTCCAAAAATTATAGGTTCCAAACCTCGAAACCTTCTCAAAATATGAAAAATTAGTACCTGGTGAAGACTTAGAAGAAGCCAAATGGTGAAATGAATGTGTTGTTACAAAAATAAAGCTCCTTAATAATGATTATGAATATATCAAAAATAAAATGGTATGGTAATTTGTTTTCATAAAAACAAATTTTTATCGACCCTCCTGAAAAACTCGGCGACGTTGAAAAACACTGGTAAGTGCATGCGCGTATCCACGAGCTCAATATTCGGTTCATTTTTATTCATATATTCCAAAACTAGCTATAATTTTTATTCACGCAGGCCATTAAAGCTACATAACTCAATTTCTTGGGCATATTGGAACATGCCTTACCGTGAACTACAGTTTCAATTCAATAGAATGTCATTCCCGCGAGCGTCGTATGCGTCGTTGGCGCAAAAAAAAACAAAAAAAAAAACCGCCTATAAACACAATTGCCCATTCCCACGTATATTAGGTTGAATTAAACTATTTAGTTGCAAAAATTCAACAAGGTTCGTTTTTCCCAGTAGAACCCACTTTCGGTATCAACAGAATGTAATCAGCAGCAGTATAATTTCCACGCATTTGCATAGACTAATATTGGAGTAGTGTGAACGGAATTAAAAAAAAGTTTGGAACGTGGCGGAAATTGGATATCCAACGCCAGGGATGACAAAAGAGTCGTTTGCGAAGTGTTCGAACCAAAAGCTTGGCATAGAAAGTACGTGAAGAGAGGGTTAGGATGATTGGATGCTGCTGAATCACCGAGCATTCCTAACCGATGCGCAATGAGCCGTTAACTTAGTTTGGCTTTGTTCGAAGGGCTTACAGAGCGGATTTTGCGTTTGAGGGATGGAAAAACATGAAGCCCAATTAAAACCGCAAACAGAAGTTAAAAACGCGGC
>JAQGAE010006275.1:0-10299 GCA_034696685.1 Julus scandinavius
TGTCCTCAAGAGGGGGTGGGGTGTCTGATTGAATGTGTACAGGGGGTAGCCATAAGTTTTTGGCGGCGTAGGTTTTTAGCGGTGTAAGTTTTTTGCAGCACCTTAAAAAAAAAAAAAAATCTTGGCTTCGCACGTCCGGATAATTGAGGATCAGGATAATTGAGGTCCGGATAATCGAGTTTCTACTGTACTTTCGAATTGCTTTCGTTCACGTTTTTTAAATATCGTAATAATTCGAATTTGTCTTTCATAAAGGCTTTTCAAAAAGAACCACAATATGTTTTTTGTGTAAAACGAAAAATTACAGTGCTTTTTAAACTAATTCCGGAGAAAGGTGCTAACTTTGAACACAAATTAAAATAGGGAATTTTTTTGTATCCTATTTTAGTACACATGTACAAACTTTCAAAAAATGCCATTAACAAATAACCATTTTATGATTTTTATAAAGTTGGCATACTTTTTATTGGCCCACCCTGCATATTGGAATCATCAGCAAAAAGTTTTGAATTACTAGACAGCGACTTTGGAAGGTCGTTTATGAATAAGAGGACACATTACCTTGGGATACACCAGAGGTTATGTCTGTCCAGTTTGAATCAGCTCCATTAATTACAACCTTTTGCTTTCTACCTGTTAAAAATGCGGATATCCATGACATTGTAAGGGGATTGATCCCATATGATTTAAGTTTTAATAACAAACGTTGGTGATGAACATTGGATACCATAAATAAACGGGGCCAGCTGTGTTTCACAAGAATGTCCCTTTCCCAATCCATGCTGATTATCAACTATTAACCTTTCCTGATTATGGTGATCCATGATCCTCTGATAAATAATATGTTCCAGCAATTTAACAACTACTGAAGTGAGGGAGACTGGTCGATAGTTGTTTGGGTTTTCTGAACAACCTGTCTTAAAATTGGGCAGATATTTTCATATTTCCAGTCATCAGGAAAGCTACCAGAGTCTATGGATTGTTGAAATAATTTCGATAAAAACCCACTAATCACAAAAGATAGTTCCTAGATAGTGCTTCAAGAAGTTGCATGACACCATCACTAGATACATGCACCTTTTCAATTATAGAATCAGTAATCATTTCAAAATTAGGTAATATTGGATTTTTGTTAACAAAAACACTGAAATTGTGAGTTTAAAATTGTAGCAATTTCAAAGTTATCAGATATCACTCTACCACCTATGTCAACCAAGGCAGCTACAGAATTGGGTTCCTTTTGTACAGACTTAATGTACTTCCAGAAAAACTTTGGATTCTCCTGTAAAGAATCGCCTAATCTAATTTCTTAAAGTTTGAATGAGCATTAAAAATCAACTTTTTAAGTTTTGCCTTTGCAATTTGAACTAAGTTTTAGCATTTGCACTTTTTCATAATTTTAACTTATTTCTAGCTAGTAAGTTGAAATGATGTAAGGTGTGGTGAATTTCTGTGTTATACCAGACTAGCTCAGAACTTTGCAACATAATTTAGAAAGAATAAATTTTGAAAGTCCTCACCTATAACTTCTGTAACTTCTGATATGGACAGATTAGCATTGACAAATTCTCCACGCCTGACCCAATCAGCCTTATAAAACTGGTAGAACATTTTCCTATGAACTATGATTTTGCAAGGCGAAACGACAAACTCGGCAACAATTAATTGGTATTGATCCATAAACCCAGAATCTGTGAAAACATCAGTAAACGCTTCTAGGGAATATGTTATTAATAGTTCTAAAATGTTTATGCCCCTGGCAGTTTATTTATTTGCTCAAAAAAATGATTTGCAATAAAGTCTAGAAACAATTTTGAATATCTAGCAAATGGGGTAGAAGAAGTGTGAATATAAGTATACCAGTATATACATGGCAAGTTAAAGTCACCACTGATAATAAATAAAGGGTTTGTGACGGTGTCATGCAAAATGTCAATTGCTTTATAAAATTTGTCTAGGTGGATGCTAGAATCATTTGGCCGAGAGAAAGAAACAATTATCAATTTTCTACCATTTTTCAGTATGGTACTACAAAACTATTTCACAGTAGGTGTCCATAGCTGTTTCTCTAACATAGGAAAATTTATTTGAGTGGGCTAAGAACCCCCACCATAACAACCTTCCCTATCCCTTAGATAAACTATAAAATTGCTAAGGAAAATTTCCTTGTTGGCAATGTCTTCAGTTAACCACAATTCAGATCCAATTATGATGTCTAAACCGGGCGACTCCAAAGCCTCACTAAACTAACACCTTGTTCTTAATGCTCTGGGAATTTAAAACTATAACAATAAGCCTGTAAATGTCATTCTTATTGAGAGAAGGCAGTTTAATGGTTTTATGGCAGTTTAACAACTTTCTAGTTTTCCTGATTCAGTCCTGCAGTAGCTACATTGAGGAAGGAGCCAAGAACAGATTTCCCATCTTGGTTAAGGTAAAGACCATTGTGAGAGTAATACCTTAAAGGATTGAGAAACAATTCCTGAGAAGCATCCACACACATGATGCCCTCCTGCATAAAAAAGATTGAAATTCTCTGCAAAAGCTGCCTCACCCCATGTAAGCAGCCAAGACCCCGAAATCCTTGGCCAAACCTAAAAAGAAGGCTCAATATTACCATCCTTGCTTTAGGCCTGACATGTCAGACCTCCTCAACAAAGCTCATCAGATGCTGGATTAGCTCGTCAGGTGAATCTTTTGTCACGTTGTTGGTTCCAGCATGCACCACCCCCATGGGTTTAGGACTTGCACATTTGAGCGCAGACCCCACCCATGATGTCAAATGCTCAACTCGTGTGCCATGATAGCACCACGTATTTGCCTTACTAGGTTTGCCGACCTTTACCCCATGGACAATCGAATCACTTATCAGGTGATCGTCTTGAGGTTCAGTAGGCTGCTGGGCAACATCAGTTGCACAATGTAGTACAGTGAAGCGATTACCCACCAAAATGCCTGAAGCACCAGCTCCATTTACCTGCCTACCCCTATGAGATCTTCTAGAGCCTTTTCTGCTCTTTGCCAGGAACCATGGATCATTGGATGCCTCTGTCTGGGTAGACCGTTCCAGAAATGAATAATCCTCTACTACAGTGGCATCCACCAATACAACCCCCAGTAGCCCCCACTCCGTCTGGCATGCAACATCATTTGCTGTTTTAGGCCAGGAACTAAATAGTTTAATGTAGCCACATCATTTGCTGCCTTGCCAGAACGAGGTAAAACTCCTTTGGTTGCGGGGGACCTTGGAGGTCATAATCAAGGTAATGGTCATTTTTTCTATAAGAACCCCCATTTTTAATTAAGATTCCTAATCTACACACAAATAAGACACATTTGTTTAAAACATTTGTCTATTTCATGAATATTTTCAAGGTGTTCTAGCATATTAAGAATAACTAGTGCAATTCATGATTATTTATTATCTGATATGCTTCACATTGTTGTACTGATTATCATCATTCATCATGAGTGTAGCACTATTCCTAACATTAACATGTTAAAGGTACAGATATCATTATTCAATGTTACAATAGGACAACCAAATATCAAATACAAATAAGGCAAACAAATAACACCTCAATATTAAACACACTAGTATTACTGTATCAGACACCATTTTGTATGTACAATGTTTACATTAAATGCTAAAAATGATGCCTTTCAACATCAATGCACATTTTAATATGTCACATAAAGGAGTCATGGACATGTAATAAAGCTTCTCTATCAATAGTTCTACATGCATTTCTGATCCATTCTTTCATGTTTTCTGCAATGGTTGGCACATCACAATAAATCTTTTCTTTAAGGTGCCCCGATAAAAACAAATTAGGAGATGTTATGTCTGGTGATCGGGCAGGCCAGTTTACTGGACCACCACATCCTATCCATTGGCTATTGTAATCATGATTTAATATTTAATGTGTTGCCAATGCATAATGTGCTGGACAACCATCATGTTGTCGCCATATGTTGACTGTTTGCGCTAAGGGGAAGATCTTCGAACAGTGTTGGTAATTCATTTTTCAGAAGGTCGCAGTATTTAACCCCATTTAATGTTGTATTAATAAAGATTTGTCTTATTACTTTGTCTCCTATTATTCCACACCAAACATTGCCTGCCATGGTGGGTTGATGCTTAATTTGTCGTAACCAATGTGGATTTTCCAAAAACCAATAATCCATCTTGTGTCGATTGACCTGAAGATTCAACTCAACTCAGTACCCTACAATCAGCAATCAACGCCATATGGTAGGGGGGACATACCCAATTTAAGGAGAATGCTTCTACTTCAGCAGCAACTTAGTTATCATTGTTAAATTGAATTTGAACTAAAACATGAGAATCACCAGGTAGGCTAATCCACCGTCTAATCACATGCAAAAAAGGACCAATAGTAAGAATCCGTCTTGGTACGAAGCTCGGTCAAAGGACTGGAGTGATAATGTCTTCTCCTAGAGTGGTTGTTAGGTGTATATATGGGAAACAAGATCGGAATTAAGAGAGAGATTAAAATGTTTGAATAACCCCATAGATAACTTTTCGGGTCTGAACTTCAATGTTTCCCAATTTAGGGAGTGGAGGATTTCTGTCACACTCGCGGTATGTTGATAACTATCCTTAAATAATCTGGCTGCCCTACGCCGTACCATCTCTATACCATCCGGTGAGGGTTCCAAACAGAAGCACAATACTCCAAAATTGGGAGAACCAGAGTTGCATAGCCAGTTTCCTTTACATTTTCCGCACATTCACGAAATATGCGCTGAAAGAATCTAAGCCATTGGTTCGTTGCACCAGCAATTTTTTTGTGAAATGGTGATTCCAGGGAAGGTTTTTGTAATTATAAATTCCTAAATATTTGACAGTATCAACAAAAGCGAGTTGAACATTATTTGTAAAATTCGATTCATCGCTAAATAGGACATTATGAAAGAAGGCAGCATTTGTTTGGATTCTCTGTAATGCCCATTCACAAATTGCAACTCGATTTTGAAAATCATCTCTGTAAAGCTCATCATGTAAATATATTCGATATGGGTGGAATTTGTAGTTTCAGTATTCTAAGCACACTTTTCTGTGATATTCCAGAGTCACGAGCAAGTGTACAAAACTAACATGTGGATCAATTACAACTGAAGCTGTGACTGCTGAAGAGTTACGTTCATTAGTTACATTTTTTCTGCATTTCCTTTTTGGGTGCACAAACACTTCCTTCTTCTAAAAACCTATTTAAAATATGATAAATTGTAGCAGGTAATAGGGTATTTCTCTCTGGGTACCTTTCTGCATTAAGCTTTAGAGTCTCGCCAACATTTCTTCCAAATGCAACATATGTAAGAATAATATCGATTATAACTCCAGTTGTAAACTGATCCATATCTACATATTCATCTGAAGAGAATAGATTTAATCTTAGATATGTTGAAATCAACATGTCACTGAAGGGTCAATAATGAGATTAGATAACATGCAATTGTATGTTTATAGTCAACTTCATTGTATTTTGTTTTCCCCATGAGCTAATTTTGTTATTAACAAATAATCAGGGTCGATTTCCGAGTTTGATAAGCATAGGATGTTCATAAGCGCATTTTGCTTAACATGGCGTCATATGTGACACCGCGCTTGTACATTAAAACAACAAAAGAACGATAGTGATCTGTAAACTGTGTACTTTAAATAGTTTCAAATAGCCTCTCGTGGTCAAACTACAAACAATAGACTTTCAATTTATGCAGGGATCTGGAGTATAGAGGGGGTTATGCTTGAATACAAATAATTAAAATTATATTGTAGAAAACTGATTGATGAGTCAGGTAAGGTATCGTTACATTCATATAGTATTATCTTTGAAGGCTCCTACACAGTTCCACGTTTTTCCTACACTAAGTGCGCTTATGCGCTTTACGCGGGTAAGGCGCGTAAGCGCACTTAGCATAGAAAAAACGTGGAAGTGTGTAGGAGCCTTTACTGGTAAACCACGCGACGAATATGTATATGTTCACTATGTATATATTGGCCTGCTTTGACTTGGGACGAATTACCGACTTCTGCTGGGACAGGCCAAGTATATTGGGCATATAGGCATGTGCCCGATACACACATGTGGCATTTGACGAAGTACTTGACAAATGCCACATGTGTGGTGCCACCTTTACATTTGAAATAATGAAAGTTTCAACTCACCCGTTGAAGGCCACAATGTAACGCAGCAACAGACGTCGTTCTTGCTCACCAAATTGTCCATAGAGATAGAAACAGCCTTTATGAAAGTAGTCTGGCAACTCAGGAAAAGTATTTTTAGATGTGTCAGGCAAAGGTGCCAATGTTTTGTGTACTCCATCAATGTTTAGCATGGTTCTGAAAAATGAAATTTCAATATAATGTTACTCCACAGAAGATATGATAGTTTTAATTCATTGTACTGCTGTACAAATAACCAATTGCTTCATATTCAGGATATAGATATGGTCCAGCGTAGAGCATACAGATTTGTTAAGGGCAGTTATAAACTTTTGCGAGTGTGACACAAATGCTCCTCTCTCTAATTTGGGACACGCTGAAGTCCAAAAGCAAAAATTCATTTGTGGGGTTATTCAAACATTTTAAGCTTTCTCTTAATTCACATCTTGTTTACCATATATTAACGCCTAACGACCACTCCAGGAGTAAAGCTTCGTGCCAAGATGAATGTGTACTATTGATCCTTTTTGCATGCGATTAGACGATGGAATACCCAACCTAGCGATTCTCCTGATTTAGTAAAATTCAATTTAACAATGATTTAACCAATTAACTACATGCCTTTTGGACTGAGTTGGACTGAGCCAAAGCATGCAATGCACTGTTTCATCTGTTTTTTGATTTGCTTGATAGCTGTATTAATATTTTCCAGACGATTGTGAAATCTATTCAGGATAACATGAAGAGGCTGTACGACACTTAGATGTGGTATTAGGTTGCCTAGCTAGAGCTGGGTTGCATATTAATGTACAAGAAATGTAAATTCTTACAGCCCGCTGTAGTCTATCTGGGACATGTAATCTCTTCTAAGGGGCTTTTGCTGGATCCTAGAAAAGTTAATTCTCTTCTAAATCTATAGATACAGGGCAACCCCAAACAGGTTATGCAGTTTTTGGGTGTAGCTTCACTTAAAGAGTGATGCCAGCTCTGTGGCAGGGGCAGACATCTTGTTTCAGATTATGGATAATAAAGAGAGGGTAGTTGCATACACATCCCAGTTTCTTTCAAAGAAACAGATGAAATGGACAATTACACACAGTGTTTTTAACTAATTTTGGCAATAAAAAACTTTCGGAATTCTTTGGGCGGGATACATTTTACCATTTAAACTGACCATCATTCCTTGTGCTCGCTCTTGTCTATGAAGGACCCACATAGGAAACGTGCATGTTGGGCGATCATGGTCGAAGGAATATGACTTTTAAGATAAAGTGCAATGCAGATGTTGATTGGCTGACGAGGCTACCAAAGGTCGCTTCTGAGGTAATGGTAAATTTCATAGACCTTGAAAGTTTGCACCCCGCACAAACAGAAGAAGTAAAAAGCTGACAACAACCCTTTTTTCTTTGCCATCAGATACACTTTGGCAATACCATTATTCAGACGGACAATCAAAGATATACTCTTGCAAGATGCACTTTCAGGGCATATCAGTCTAAAAAACTTTTCAGAGGTTACATCTGTACTATAATTGGCCAAATATGATAAAGGATGTTAACTCGTTTGTGCAGTGTTGTGTTATGTGTCAATACATCAATAAACTAAACACTAAAAATGCAAGATTGTTGCATTCCGTGCTGATTTATACTCCTTTTCAAGTTCGACCAATTGACTATGTGGGTGGTCTAACTCTAATGGCAAGGAGAAATAAGCATATTCTAGTGTGTTGTAACGTACCCGGTTCGAACTTATCATTTTAAGCTTAGCAAATGCAAGCAAACCATTGTTCGTACATATCCCTAACTTAGGACTAAGACTCGCTAAGGGCAGAAGTTAACTAAAACTTAATTGAGTTTCACATCTGCTTCTAAAAATAACGAACAATGGAAACCTCAACCTAATTGATCCTAAAGGACCAAAGGACTAACTTGAACATTCCAGAATAAAGAGCGCAAGTTCAAGGGTCCAATTTAACTAAATTAACCCCCTACTGACCACTGGTGAGCTCTGGTCACATGGGTCTTGGAATATTGTATATAAGGACTTCTAAAACCCATATCTAACCAGAGGAAAAGACAGAGAAACCTATCTTGGATATTCTAGGCAGCAAGAGCAACTGCTCCTGTTTTGCACCTATGTTTACATCATTGTCTTTGTGAAATAAAAGCATTCTTTGACTGATGACAGTCAGATTCGTGATTGCCAAATCTGGCTTTCATCTGCTGTAAAGCATTCTGAAACGACGAGACTGTCTTGGTGATTTTGCCACCATTCTGGCGCTTCGCCCTGGAGTATTCTGAAGAATGTGCTCTAGCATTGTTCATTTGACAGTTGATATGTGTCAGCTTGTAGCGTAAAGCTATAGAGCCATGACATGAATTTTCCCTTAAATGTAGGTACTTGAAAATAAAATGGTCTGAAGACCATATGCATCTTTAAGTTGTGCTGCTCTTTGATCAGAAACTGTAGACGGGTTGGCTATTATGACAGCTGTCGACATAACTGGAGCTGGACTTTGCTGTTGTACTGTTGGCGATAGCATACCCAAGGATGCATTGGCTGGTCCATTTCCAGCAGGCGGTATAATGCTCACTCGGGTGTTGAATGGACCGTTGCCAGTTAGTGAAGTATGTAATGCTGCAGTGAGCGGTATTTGGATACCTAGTAGGCATAAAGCCGTCCTGCATGTTCTCTGGATGGAACACTTCACCACATAGAAGCGATAGCCCATATCAGGGTTTAACCTGTAGGGTCCCTTTGTCCACAATGGACTAGATGTGGTGTTATGAGGTGAGTGGTGATTGGAATCAATGAAACCAAAAGGCACCCCAGAGGTCCAGTTGTTATTTATTGGTTCCTCTTGCGCTTGTTGTGTGGTGATTGTTGAAATCAGATGATGCTGCGACATAAGTCGAGCATTCTCAACTTCTAGTTGCTGTCGTTGATTATGTAATTCACGTAACTCATGACGAAGTTGAGAAATCTGATTAAACTCCTCTGTAGGCTGTTAAGTTCTAACTGGTGGAGTTTGGAAGGAAGCATTCACTTTGTACAGCGACAGTAAGTGCTAATACAACACTGGATTAGTGTTTGCAAAAGCTGCCACTTCCTGTGGGATATGCAGTGCATCCCTTAGAACCAGCGGATTTGTGTAGGAGTCTACGCTATCCTTTCTCAGATCTCTTCAACGCTATTCATTTGCTGGCTGAACTCAGGTGACCTTAGACGAAAAGTTGTAGTGGAACCCATGGTCGCTGGGTTAGCTGATGCCAACAAGTGGTGTTGAGAACTGCGAAACTGTTGCATCGGGATGAAGATCCCCATCTAGGAGTTCTGACAAGTCCTCTCAAAGTGGACTCAGTGTCCAGAGGCCATGGGGTCTGGCCGTGAGAATGTTGGGTGCCAGTTATGAGGCGTGCGAGTTGAGCGGTAGCATCGGGCATGTGAACTTGCTCGCTACTGCTTGCGATAGGAGCGCTCGCATGGAGAGTTGGTCCCGCAGTCATAGACCTTGTTGCATTTCCAGCGCTAGCTTAGCTAGCGGCTGTTTCACCTACTCGCTTTTGAAGTCTTTTGGAACGGCACGGGGCTTTAACATAGGAGTGGGTCCTTGCAGATTCACTTTGAATTCCCTCAGCCTCATTCACAAGGTTCTCTCTGGCCACCATTAAGAGTTTGTTAAAGGGTGTTGGGAGTTGTAAGTACCGCTCAGCAACATAGCTGGTAGATGTGCGGGAGAAGCGACAACAGTGGTAGCTGCGTCAATTGATGTGATGGCGACAGTTGCGCATCTGGCTCAGAATCTTATGACTCTTGATGGAGACGATGGTGTACTTTTCATAAGATAAGGATTCCTGATGATTTAGTAGAAAGGATTTGACCTAATTCGCTTTCCTTTTAGCTATATCATTTAGCGCTTCATTGATTGGGAAATGCTAGAATCCCCAGAGACTTACAGTGACTCAAACAATTGTTCACATAAATGCCAGTGTATGTTTATTGTCTTCACAAACATCAAATAGACTTTACCATAAAAAGTAAAACATAGAACATAAACAGTGACAATTCATCTTTCAGATAAAAATACACAACTTGAAACTAAACAATAT
>JAQGAE010006276.1:0-10297 GCA_034696685.1 Julus scandinavius
ACGCCTATTATGTCAGTATCATTTGTGATTCCAATGTGTTTTCAGGTTTCTAATGTTTTCTAATAGTGGTCTAATACATTTGGCGAGGGGTTGTATATACCACATATATGGGTATTTAACTTAAATGCCATACTGCTTATGAACATACTTATTTAATCAATTCACCATGTTATACTATATTACTACTTTACAAATATTAGCTGGTTAAATTCATTCTTCACCACATCAGCACTGAGCATAAATTGGTAATCTATTTCATTGGCTAGTTGTAGGGTATTTCAATTCCATTTCCATAATGAAATATTTTTTAAAAAAAACAAATATTTGATCGTTATTTTTAATATTAAAAAAAATGCAGTTGACACATAATAGGATCTGATTTAGAAATCAAATTTTTTACAAGAAATTGCTGAATGCAAACTTTAGTTTCTTAAAATTAAATCTAAAATTGTTGAAAGTGTTAAGGGCAAAGGGCATTTTATGGAATTTATGACAATTCTGTGACAGGTTAGAGAATAAATTCTCTTATGCACTCCACCTTTCCTTTACACGAACCTGTCACAATGTTGAATTCCCTTTTAAATTTCTTTGAAAATATCTCGAAAAATGCAATTTGAAGCACCGTGACAACGTTTTTGAGATGTGAATTGCTGAAGAGTGGACTTCGCAGTATCTTGTGAATACCAGTGAGAAAATGGGGCACCTTGTTTGTTTGGCACTGTGCTTTTTATGTTGTTTCTGAAAGCCTGTCTTCAGCAGTCTTTGAAATATTTCAGCAATAACTGAAATGTCGTTTCGTGTCCGCTAAATCTGTTGAAAAACTCTCGGACTCGTGTCTTGCCATTTTAGTTTAGGTGTAATGTGTGTGTTTTGCCATGGAAATGGACGAAAGTTCAATCCTGTCAAAGTGTATCGATTGGTATTCACAACAAGGCAGTACAGATGTGAAATTGGTGCACAATAAATACAGTTATGTGGTCGACATTTCCTCTACAGAAATCACCTTAGGCTCGGTGGGAATGGCTTGCCCAATGGCTCTGACCACGTTCACTAAAGTCACTAAGGGTCAGCCCCTCATATCCCATTTGGGCATTACGTGAATTCTTCGATGAAAATACAAAACAAAACATGGAATAGCTGATCAAAAATGCTATGTTTCAACAAAAGTGACTTGGCCCTTGAGACACCACCACTCATATTGTCATTTTTTTCAAATGCTTGCATTTACTTTTATTTCCAAAGTATTTCTCAACTATTCCTACATCTGATTCAAACTTGGAGGCTTTCAAATTTTAGGAGTGGTGGTGAAAAACGAAATCATCCAATTTATGTTTACCTTTAAAATTTTGTTTCATTGAATTTCTCAGTTATTAAATATTGCTGTTGGTGCAACAGTGATGTTCAGCAAGGCTAACATACATAATTTTATTTGAGAAATTCAACATTTTCATTGAAATTATTAAAATATTTTGAGTGAAATTGTAAGCACAAAGTATAGTTATTGACTAACATTACATTATTTTGAAGCAACGTGTACATGGTTCTCTTATGGTGCCTAAACATAATATGAAAAACAATAAGAGCAAATGATAGACATGTTTTATAATTAGTAAATAAGTATAAAAATACACAAATCCAAATTTTCTCAAAATGCTTTTCAGAAACGCTGTTTTAATTTACTGCTTGTTTGCTATTTTAAGGTGAGTTTGGATATTAAATTGTTTGTTATTGCAGTATAGTATTGTATATTATTATAATTAAGGTATTAATGTATGAGCAGTAACTAATATCAGTTTTAATAAAAATCGAGATATATTTCATTATTATATGCCTGATGCTTCCGCTGTATATTGTATTGATTTATTTTTATTACCATATAAATTATGACTTGTATGACCTTTGCTTGATTTTGTTAAAGCCCCAGATAACGTAGAATATATCCTTGATTCTTGTAAACACTGACAATGACTGCAAGTTTTCGATCATTCAATAGGTTTTCTTTAAATATGTAAATAAATGGTCGCAAACGTTTTGAGCTGTGTTTATTTTCTAAGCCTTCAATTCTTAATCGAAAATGGTTGAACTTTCCAGTTTCAAAAATGCTAGACTGAAATTATGACTGTGGATATTGAGTAATAGCTATTCATATAAATCAAATTCAATTTTTTTTACTTGCGAGCTTAAAACGAAATTGAATGCAAAATCTTCAAGTGCACAAACCGGGCTTTCTTGGAAATATTGAATATCAAGATTCTGAATAAAGTCAGATAAATTGGATTTCCAGCTGACGAATTCAAGCGTTTCTAAATATCATTTGCCCATTTTTATTAATATTTCTATTTGGAAAATACTGAAAGAGGACGGACGGGAAAAAAATTGCATTTCTTCCATCATTTCAAACTCAGTTGTTTCAATTTTTCAATGTAATTCTGAACAAACATTTTATGATTTCAGAGTAACTTTGTAAATTGATTCAGTTTTTGATATCTGTTATTGAGATAACAACTAAACCCATATCGTTAACATTGTGAAGTAAAAAGGATGTTTAAGGGCTGTTTCCTTTGTAAAATAAATTATTTTATTGAATCGTTGCGGGATCATATAGAGGAACATTTGGACACCCTGTAAGCATATGTATATATGCGTCTTGGGCATTATCGATTTTGAAACGTTTGTTATCATTAGAAGGTTAGTTTATATAATTTATGTTGGAGTGTGAATTATTCACGGTTCAACTTTAATTAGTAATTTGGTGATGTTTTCCAGGCTGTGCTCTTGGAAAAATAAAAATTGTGCAATTTAGAAAGATGCAAAGTTAAATTTCAGAGGTACTCCAATATATACAAAGACGGTTTTAGAAATTACCTTTCTTCAAAAATGGAAACAAAACCAGCATTTTGCAAAACCAGCGTTTCAATATAGTGTAATCCTAATAAAATTGCCATATATCCTATAATAAGCGATATTTTGCAATTTTAAACTCAATCACAAATTTAAAAAAGCAAGTTTAGAGAAATTGAATTTAACATTTTTTAAATTAATTGTTAAATGTGTTATACCGGTATATTGTCATTTATAGATTAAACTAATCATATATTTATGGCTTTTAGATTGTCGATATTCAACAAGATGATCGACTTTACGAAAGTTATTTCTTATAATATAAATAAATATACAAGGTGTAGCATAAAGTCACTTCCTCTCTTAATCTCAAAATAACTTGCAAAATGTGAAAGATAGGTGAAATATAATCCAAATAGTAAGTGATGTATATTGTATATATATATTATTTATAGCTATTAGCGATGATTAGACTATAACTAATTTTCGGGGACCAGTGTCTAAATGCCAAATTTGAATAAAATTCCCCATATATATTTAATGAAATGAAGATATCAGTTACGTCCATAACAGATTTTGAACATTATACGTTCTCTGAACATTATATTCTAACTGGATTTATTGGAAAACAAATTCCCATACCTTCCATGTATATAAGAAATTGTGTAAGTAATAAAGCATGTCGTGTATGTCTTAAATGCATCCCTTAATTAACCATCAAATAAATTATAAACAGTTTTTATAGGTTGACAATTATAGTTCTATAAGGTTGTTGATTTTGATATAACTTTGAAAATGCATACTAGCATTGTCAATAGTCGAACTGTGTATCATTTACGAGTTTGTGTAAGATATGATCCTATTGGGTATAACAGCGTATTTTTTATTGTCTAGACCCTCGAAAGATTCAATTTCTTTGCCCCCACGCTAGTGTCGATCCCACGCTTTATCGAGCAAGCGTGACCGATCCATTGCTCGGTTCTCTTGACGAAATGGCTTAAATGGAGATTTCTTTAGATATCATTTTCCCTTGTTGGCCCTTAGCAAAACAAAACTATAAAGCCATCCTAAAAACTCTATATAAAACCAAAAAAAATGCACAGGTACGCCTCTAGCTTTCAGAATATATTTTCAGTTATTATTTGGAATTGCAGGGCGGTATGGGCTACATTAAATGTGATTACTGTGAATTTGACATGGAGCTGACCTTAAATATCTTTCGAATATTTATGGGGAAGATTTAGATTAAGGGCTAAAAAATATGGCTTTATATATGTTCCAAATAATGATAGATATTTGAAAGCACCTATAAATTGCAAATATTTCCGAGCATGTTAAAATATTTAAGTGCCTATGTTATCAATAGTATTAACTGTTTAATGTTCACAAATCGTGAGAATGAACTCATCTTTTTTTAGTATTTTAACAAGGATCTGTCATTGATAATGCAGATAGCATTGTATATATGATCAGCTCTCCATTTTGGGTTACGACATATTTACTTATTAATCAGATTAATTTATTTCATTAAATTTAAAGTTTTATGTAATACTGATCAAAGAGGAAGTGAGTTTATACAATTTTACTGAAACTTTAAACAATTAATTTTACTAGTAAATTTAATATCTAAATAATATTATTTCATATGGTTGAATTTTGTGAATTTTTGCTGATTTTTCAAATACATAAAGTAAGTTCTAATCTCATTGGTGTCACTAATGTATTTGAAAGCCCTGACGTGCCAGGATCACTTACACTTATGTATTTGAAATATAATTTGCAAAAAATTCATTTATTTCAAAAATGCACGTGTATAATGTAATTGTAGTAATTTTAATCACAGTAGATACCAAAGATAAATTTGCTTGTAAATTTAATTGTAACATTATTTGTGAAATGTAACACCTAAATTTTGAATTTTTAAACAAATTTGAACATTTAATTGGTCATACATAACCATTTTTGAATCATATTTAACATTTGAATGATTATATGTGCTAATCGTGTATCATATATATTCAAAACATGATCCTGGAATAGTGTACATGTCGTATAAGTCGAAACTACATATAATTGTAATATGCATTTTCAACAACAAAAAATGTCCTAAGTAATTCTTTTACCTATTGAAAAAGTTATCTATAAAGTGGAAAATCATTCTTTTAAGAACCGATTTCTGTGCGACTTTTATTTTTATTAAATTTGAAATGTATCGGTAGAAAATAAAAGATCAAATTCTGTCCCATTCATCGCATATATAGGTTTTTATATTGACATTATTTCTACTAAAATGAACTTGGATCTAGCTTCTGTAATGCACATATTATGAGAAACGAGAAGAAATTTCCTATCGCTATTTCAGTATGTAGGCCAAATATCATGCGGTGAACATTATACGATTACAACTTACATTAAACTGTGACGCTATTCGTGACGCAAATTATTTTTGAATACGTTAATAAGGAAGTAAAAAAAATTGTAATTGCGGATTTAATGTGGCGCCTGCCTGATCTACTTCGTGTAGTGTTGTATTGTAATCGAAATAGTGTTGGATAAAAGCTAGTTTGGTGGAATATAAGATACCGATACGCTTTATAAAGGTTCCTACTGGATTTTTTTAACGATTTAGATTTTGATAATGAGTTTTTTCAATCTCTGCATGTGAAAGCTTCTGTATTAGATATTATGATATGCTTTTAAGAGGGTCATTAACCACATACATTCAAAAGCTAAATTTAGAAATCAATTTTTGATATAAATTATAAGTACATTTAATGTAAATATGCATGTTTCAAGTGGAATAATTTTATCACCATATCAAAGCCTGCAGTATAAACAATTTATTTTTGGATATACGTACATGTTCATAAAATGGATAAGACATGGTGTCGGTCTGTTACTTAACAAATTATAATAAAAATTAAGAAGTCATTTATTGGCGTTTATTTCGTATATTGCATTCATTTTAGTATTGATTTCACTATACTTCCTCTACTTTATTCGTTCAGTTTTTGAATAAAATTGATTGACCCGAATCTGGTCTTAATATCAAAGTTCAACATTTGCATATTGGATTTTATCACAGAAAACAATGGATAAATTGTGTAAAACACAGCAATTTGATGTAATTGTTTATATTAATATACATTTAGCACCGAAATGTATATTCGTTATGTTAAGTCATAAGAATGCACATTTTTAAACAATATACAGGGTGGTCCAGAAATAATTCAATGGAGGAGTTGTGTATTTAAGCTGTTAAATTGGGGGAAAATGCCATTCCTGAATATTTTTCCTTACTTTAAGGCTTATTTTCAATAATATTAAAACGAGAGAGCTTTTAAAAACCACAATAAATAACAAACTAAGAGAAATATTTTATATAAAGCTTTAAAATCAAGCATCATACTGTTTTTTATTGGTAATATCTATTCGTAATTTAAATTGTCTGCAAAATTGATAAGTGTGCTAAATTGCAAAATTAAGAGTTAACAAATCAATGACGTTTTGTAGAAATACAGAAAGAACAATAATTTTTTTTCTTTCTTAGGTGTCATGGATTCGAAGGAAAGATTATCATATCCTCACATCAGGTATTTACACGTTTTCAACCGACCAAAGATTTCAAGCTTTACACCAAGAGAAGTCTGATGACTGGACATTGCAAGTAAAATATGTCCAGAAAAGAGATGCTGGGATTTACGAGTGTCAAGTTACGTTGGAAAAAGGAGTGACCAGTATGTTCGTCACTCTCAACGTGGTTGGTAAGTAAAAATAGTGACAAAACATTTTTTTACATATATACAGGTTAAAATTTTTTATAAGGTTTATACTTTTTAAGTTAAACAATATATTGCGCGGTATAATATTTCCACAAGGAAAACAGCTCCAATTTTAAACATGTTTTGATACATACAGTATTGTATATTGATGGTAATGGAGGGTTTTGAAAATATAATTTTTTAATAATTACATGTAGACCTATATGTAAATTTTATTTACCTACAATTGGTTTCAACGCTTGAAGACTGATACTTTATTCACTCCATCCACAATAAATTTATTAGCTGAACAATTGGTTTTAATGTAGTTTAGTTGGTGGAAACCAGGATACGAGAAACGATTCTTTGTTTGAACAAAATATAAAACAACTGAGGCAGTATATACGATTTGCTAAAGAAGGCCTGCTGAAAATGTTTGGTTCTTGGTTCTACTTTACCAATTTTGAAGTGTTTTGGTGAATTTTTTTTAGTTATTTAAAGGATTACTAAATATAAATTTTTTGTGCATTTATTACATTTAATAATTATGAATAAATAGATCCATGATAGATTCTTGACTGGAAATTAACCGTCATAAATGGTGTACTAAAATCTATGGCAATGGTTTATTACTAAACAGAATATGTCAAATACAAATATTTTTTCACAAATTTACAAAAAATAACACATCCTGAGGATTCAATAAATTCAAATTTTTTGCTTGTATTTGAAACTCCCTTGTGCGTTTAATGCGTTTCAACATTAAAGCACCTATAGCAATTGCCATGATCTGATATATGCATTACATTTTATCGATTTGTAGGTGGCAGCACTCACCAGTACACTTTGCTAGTCATATTTACACTGAAAATGCACCTCTTTAAAATACACAGTAAGAGAGGAAAAATGAAATATTTCATATTTATTTGACACTTTCAACATACTAGCAATAATTTAATTAATGCATTGAATGCAATATCTGGGAAAGACATATCGATCAGTAAAATCGATGTTCACTTTTAAATGTCACTAACAACATTGAGATCTGGGTACTGATGAAAGAATGCAGTTAATTTATAAATGTCTTAAACAGAAAGCACAAATTTCACATAAACAATTTGGCAAATATTAATTACATTTCATATATGCTTAAGATAAAATTCTTAGGAATGTCATTAGAGTTTGAATCCTTCTGCCATATGTGGTTTTGATAGCTGGTTATATTACAAATTCCTGACAGCTATAGCTTATACACAATTTCTATTATTTGAACGCTATAATATGGCTCATTTGCATGCATGTGTTGTTAATATTTATCCGCAAAGTTATTGAATTTGTAAAGCTATACATACACTAACTGCAATATTTTTTATATCTAATATGAGAAATTCAAGGCATTGAATTATTTTTAAGGGCATGACGATTCAAAAAATGTTAATTCGAAATCTTTACCAAAGACGTGATAAATATAAAAAAATGTTTTCTTTGACACAATGTCTAAAATATATCTAATTCCAGCAAATTAAAACAGCATTATTTTTAAGATCACGACGATTCATAACATATACCGCTAATTTTAATCTTTAAAAAAATGTTTAACTATTATTTAGATTTAACAAATCTATTTTAAACAAATTTAAACTTAATACAACTCGCCTTAAAATCGCTTTCAATTTTAAGTGCCTCGTTTAACTTTTGGGCTCATCCTTGTCATATTTACTAATAATTTGTCTTGAAAGGTATTTACTTTAATATATAATTTTTTTATGTCAAACATGGAATTTTCTGCGCTATAGTTATTTTTGTTAAAAAAACGAGAAAAAATTCCTGACTTATCTAAGTTATCTTTCATTTCGCAGCAAGCAAAATTTCATATTCAAGGATTAGGGCAGGCAAATGGCTCCAATACTTGACATTTATTCTAGCGTACAAATTATACGAGCCAAGAAAGTTGTTCATTTTTATCTTAAATGGTAATGGTAACAGCGTTTTCTAGGTCCTACAACGGAGACCGCCATTAGACGTAATTGTACATTTGCGGTATTATTTTCAACGTATACTTTCCCCGTACATTACCGGCACCCATCAAGATTTAATAATCACGTTTGTTAGCACTTTGGTCAGTTTAAGTGCATCAAATCGCACGTTGCGCCAGGCCATAAAATAAATGTTCTCATCTGAGTAATTTCTAACATGAAAAGTGTCACTTTGTAATTCCCGAATTATTCCACTCAGCTGTAGCTGCTTTTAGTAGGCGAGTGAGAGATGGAGATACAACACAACGAAATGTCTTCTTTCCCACTCATTATTACCAAATGTAATTACGGTTAATTCATGGCACACGAAGAAGAAGAAGAAGAAATGGGGAGGAGAAAGGGAAGTTGCACGAAGGGTACATTCAGGAATTTAAGTTTTATATCAAAATATGACAAGAGATGCACGACTGAACATTCCTTTGGCAAAAGTTCAGCTGAAAATATAAGACGAGGCGTATATATACACATTCAACGTGTGAACTAGCCAAATTTTAGATAAGGCCGAGAAACCCTTCAGACATTGCCAGACTTCTTCAGCTGTCAGCTTGTGAAGTGTTATGTTGAAGCATTTTTCGCCAGGTTTATGTCTACATTATACTCGGAGATAACAGTTTGCGAAATTAACTCCATTCATATACGAGTAGCTTTCAGCGACATTTGGTTGTAAAGAAAACTTGCACCATTAGCAGTTTTGTTTAAAGTAACTACGTTGTAGATGGCGCTACAAACGAGAAATGAAATTTTTATTTAAAGACCTACATACAAATATAAAAAAACATGTTTCAAGCAGTGATGTTTTTCTCGTGAACTTTAAATTAACATCCTTTCTCGAAATATATTATTATAAATGCATAAAATTAGAAACATTTATAAATTTATTATCTAAAATCCCAAATAACAAACTTGAACCCCAAAATACATTTTGGTGGAACCATTCATTAATTTCAAGCTCGATTTTCTGAAAACATATACTTACATAAATGTAATTATTACCGGTTAATTCACAAACGGTTTTTAAGTGATTTCCACATACTACATTGTTGAAGTGGGATCAGTTATAAATTAAAAATTGAAATGATATAAATTAAAATTGAGAAAGTATTTAATTAAATAAGAATAATAAACTAATTATACACTTTGGTCCAGAAGTAATGACTAGGGAGAGATTGTGTATCAAAGCGTATAAACACAAGTTTCATTAAAATACATAAGCTTTACTGCAATACACATAGAAATCACTGTAATACACATATGCTTCACTGCACTTCACATATACTTCACTGCAGTGCACATGGGCTTCATTGCAATACACATGGGTTTCACTGCAATACACATGGGCTTCACTGCAATACACATGGGCTTCACTGCAATACACATACGCTTCACTGCAATACATATGGGTTTCACTGCAATACACATGGGCTTCACTGCAATACACACGGGCTTCACTGCAATACATATAGGTTCCACTAGAATACACAGAAGTTTCACTAAATCACATAAGATTTTTTGCATTTGTGCAGTAGACCTACACAAATTTGGCGGCACACAATTAATGGATTACTCCTAAAGGGGGACTTGCGCCCGATTCCCACTTGACCGAAACCGAACGAAACCGAGCAGCTAACCGAAAAGTTAGGGACTGAGCATGCGCACTTC
>JAQGAE010006277.1:0-10296 GCA_034696685.1 Julus scandinavius
TCTAGAGACATTTGTTTTTGCCGACGCTTCAAAATTTGGTAAAAATGCGACACCACATTATCATTGAATAAATTTGTTTCGGATTCCCCTATCCACGTCACTCGTTATGCGAGTCATTTTTTTACAATTTATATTGCTCGTTATGCGAAATGCTCGTTATGCGAGGTTCCATTGTAGCTGTATTATGCAATAATTAGTTATACGCAATTTATTAGATTATACGAGAGGCGGTCAAAATATGTTGCATATTCATTTATGTTTCAATGTTTCCCCACCCAAACATGTTGATCTTGTCGGCAACTTCATTCATGTCGAAATGTGATCGCTTTCGACGAATTTCTGCTCGAAGACACATTTGCCACCATAAACTCCTAACATTTTACTGAAAATTTCACTCGATTTCTTGTTTTCAACACTGAAAAACGAATAACACTTCGTTGTTCCTTTTGCGTGAACGCTTTCAAGCGAGGCGCCATTTTGTTTTTGGTAGTTCGTTCGAAATTCTACATGAATTGTGGCGCCATTTAGTGACCAAAAATCCAAATTTCCTGCTCATTAAAATGGCTATTTCAGTTTTTTTGTACAACATGTGGTTTTTGAATAATAAACGAATATGCAAGACTTTTTGACCGCCCTTCGTAGAATATGAGTGTAGTATATTGACCATTAATTATAACAAATAATAAAAATACATATTAGCTGTAGCCAAGGAATTGGTTTGTCGAAGTTAAAAAACGATTTTCATAAAATCTAAAACTTTAAAACATACGCAATCGTAAAGTTGCAATGGAGAGATAGAAGTTTACCGCCAATTTTCAAATAGAATATCAGCTTGCCAGAAAAAGCAAACTAGCTTCAAATCCGAACAGTTTCCAGGCAAGAAACTGAATTATCAAACACTCATGTACGGTTTGTACCCATGATGCATTGCATCAATACAAATGCGCAAATAACTGCAAAGTTTGATTTATTATAAATTTATCTTCTTAATAATAAAATTAAATGAAAATATTAACGCATTTCAACCATTATTTGTTCGTTTCTATACTAATCCACCAATAATTTACATTAAGTTACTGTATATTACGTATTCCATCTCTTTAACTGTCGACCTTTCCACTTGACCCTTGCATTATTGATAACTTAAATTACTTTTATTTCTTATCAAGTTAGCATTTATTTAATAAAATTTCAGTTATTTCGTTAGTCGTTTTTACACACTCACACAAATATATGTTCGTGCTTGTGAAAGGTATGCTAATGATTAACGGAAATAGCTTTTAATTTGAGAAAAATCCAATAGAGCAGGCTGAGGCTTGGCCATGATCAGATCTGTCGTAATAGGACTCATCGTTTGACTTATCGAAAAACGATGTAATCCGTTCATGATACGGTACATAATAGGATAAAATAGATAAACGGAGAATGACCCCAATTTTGCCATTCAAAATTGTGCCTATGTATTAATGTCTGCGGGGGTTGAGTTACATAATCATCTATGGAACCTCCGGAGATAGATGCTACTTGCATCCCAGTGGATTTTGTCAAACAAGTAAGCTAGCTTTCATTATTAAAATAATAGGACTATCGTATAAATATCGTAGAGTTGTGTTTATGAGACGTGGCTGTGCCATCAGTCTAATGTGAGAGTAGGGAAATCTCATTGACGTGTGATGTGAACAATTCCAGGATGTGTGTAGTGGATATACAAAAGAGCAGGTATCAGATGATGTTCCTGAAGATGGACAGACAATTAGTCAAGCACCTTATGCATCAGCAAACGACATCAGCAAGTTTGACATTGTAAAAGCAACTCAGGTACAGCATACAGAATAACTTTTGTATTGAAAATTCGTATATTAGAGTACATAAACCTCACTTTAAAACTCAAGATTCCATCAAAGCACTCTGCAACTTTACAAAAATGAAGTTTTTTTAAAATACTTTTATCGTGACCTTTGAATTGGACAAGAATCTTGTAAACCTCCAATGGCTTATTTGCATATTCTGTAGTACGGCGCATATGAAAGATGCTACGAATTAATTGAAGCAGGTTTTGATGTTAATCAACGCGACAGTGAAAATGTGACCTTGTTGCATTGGGCCGCTATCAATAATCGAAAAGAAATTGTCAGGTATGTATATATGGTTCTTCGCCGTCGTCTCGTGCCATCCCGGTATAGTCTGTCCAAAACTGATTGTACAAATGTATCGTTTAAGGTACTTCATGACTAAAAATGCCAATGTAGATTCCATTGGAGGTGAGCTCAATTCAACTCCATTACATTGGGCCACTCGGTAAACTTTTCGTACACATATTTTAATTATAGACACATCCAATTGTTTCGATTCGATTGCTAAACTTGTACAATGCTATTATAGGCAAGGCCATTTATCCATGATTGTACTTTTAATGCAGTATGGAGCGGACCCATCTTTGCGTGATGGCGAAGGTTGGGGGAGCTTTTTTGCTTTTATTTCAGGATCCGTTCACAAAGTTCTATGAGCCTTAATTTGCAAAACGTTATTCTATTAGGTTGTAGTTGTATACATTTGGCTGCCCAGTTTGGTCACACAGCTATTGTCGCTTACCTAGTCGCTAAAGGGCAAAATGTGAACATGATGGATCGAAATGGCATGTCGCCCTTGATGTGGTCAGCCTACAGGGTATCGAGGCAAGTGAATATCTATGAACTACTACACTTATGTTATGTTCGGAAACTATAAGATTGTAATATTAGCATTTTTTTCTTGCTTGTGCAATCAGCTTGGATCCATCCAGATTACTCATTACTTTAGGGGCAAGTGTGAACATGGAAGATTTGTTTCATCACAACACTCCACTTCATTGGGCTGCCCTTGCCAAAAATCATGCGGTTGCCTCGCTTCTAGTCAATTCAGGGGCCGATATTGAAGCCAAAAATTCTCAGGTACGAGTACCTTTTCACGCAATTGTCTTTAACATTATATCATCACAGCTCTATCCAACCCTTGTTTAATATTAAATGTTCTAGAATGAAACTCCACTAGATATTGCAAAGCAATCAAAACAAACTGCTATAATAAGAAAGCTGGAGGAAGTGATAAATGATAAAAATGCTGTTAGAACTCGCTGTTGCTGGAGGTTTACTTTTGACAAGGTAATTCCACATCTTTCCTAATCTCGTATCACATTGGATAAAATGTGCATAAGTAACTGAAGTGTGTTCACTAACTACAGCTGCATTTGCAGAAATTCCGGTACTGGGTTATGTTTCTCAGTCCTGGTGTGGCCTTTTATGTGATCGGGATGATTTTCGATTTGAACCTGATTTACATTGTCAAAATGGGATTAATTTTTGGCTTTATCACATTGGCTTACACAGTGGGACAGTGAGTACTATGCCTTTTAACTTTTGCAATACTTTTCAGGATGTAGTTAACTAATTTCATCGGGGTTTTTTGTGGGTTTTTTTCAGATTTCTGTTTGACAACAGATTCATTAACATTTTCCCTATGGCCATTTATTTGTCCACTAAGTTTTGGATGTACATCACCTGGTTTCTGTGGATTATGCCATATATCCTTTTACTAAAGTTTTTAAAATGACTACTTTTTTCAAAAAGTGTTCATTTAATGACAATTCCTTGACATCAACACGCCTAGATCATTTTTCTACAACTGTTTTATTTGTTTTCTCCTCCTTTCCTTTGTGGTATAATTTTATAATGGCCTGGCGTTCCGACCCTGGGATTATTAAGCAAGATAAAGAACAGAGATTTCATGTAAGTTCTCTCTCTTTTGTTTCCACTAAACAATATTTAACCGATTCTAAGCTTACACCAGCTACATTTCAATCTCCTTTTAATCTTGCAATGTCTGTGCTTTTATAAGAAATGAAAAGTTATCCTAAAAAATTGTAAAGCTAAAATAATAGTCTGATATAAATACAGTCGGTTATTGCTTTTCGATATATTATTTTATTAGCTAGCCTTTAGCTGTGAACTAAATGGATATCTCCATGTTTGCTAAGCCAAGACTTTATTTTAAACCAAGGTCTGAAGCTTGACCCTCAACTTAATCTGAGTTGGAACTCACCAAAAAGTTTAATACCAGAATTTTGTCTTGAGTTGTGGCTTACATATACTTTGGCTTAAAGTAATACCAGGCTGATTTAGACTGCAAATGATATCCCCACTGATTGAGAAAACTATTTGGTCTAACTTTGAAACTAAACTGCTTTTACTTCAAGAACAAATTGTGAAAGCGCAGAAAAACTGAAATTTTAAATTGGCAATAGAATAATAACAATAGAACTATTAAAGTTCAACACATACAACATTTTCATGCAGGTGCATTCCCAACATGCTCATCAGACTCTTAATCCCTGTTTAACACGAATGCATTTTAGACAATCATCGAGTTAGCCGAGCGTCAAGGATTTGATCCCAATTGGTTCTGCAATACATGCTTAGTTTGGAAACCCATTCGATCAAAACACTGTTCCTTATGCAACCGATGTGTGGCCAAATTTGACCATCACTGTCCTTGGGTCGGTAACTGCATTGGTAAGAAATTTTTAGTCGCAGTCTGGGTTTTGGATCCGTTTGTTATAAGTGTATTAAAAACTTTAAAGGACAGGCTGCCGTCATTAGCATGATAATGGAGATTACATTAATTGGTTTTAGTTTAATAAAATTGGCATTACACTTTATTTAGGTGCACTGAATCATAAATATTTTGTGGGCTATCTGGTCTTTTTGATGGCAATGTTGATATGGATTATTTATGGCTGCACAGTTTGTAAGTTTTAAATCTATGTCTGCTACATCTTCACATTCTTTTAAGACTAAATAATCTGATTTTTCTACTACTTTTAAGTCTGGGAAGTGGAGTGTCACATCCATTTCGTGGAAGAAGGACCAAATTCTCTAGGAAAAATATTTACGTGTGAATCCTGGGTAGCGTGGGTTGCAGTAAACGCTGTAATGCATGTGATCTGGGTTACAACTCTACTTATGTGTCAGCTTTACCAGGTAAATTTAAAAACTGAAATAGACGATTCTAAATGATTTTTAAATATCACATCCACGAATCATACATTTATTAGATTTCGTGTTTGGCGATGACCACCAATGAGAGGATGAACTGCTCAAGGTATCAACATTTTCGCAGATCAAAAGCAAGCAAGGTTTCCAGCCCGTTCGAGTAAGTTCACGTTTCTCCGCTTCCATTCGTATCTTCCGAACTAGCGGGATAGTAACAATTCTGTCATTTTACGTAGCCGAGGAACAGTACGAAACGTAGTGGATTTTCTTGGATGGAAATGTTGCGGTTTATGTCATCCAGACACGACAGATTGGCTGAGCAAACATGACGTGGACAGCAGCGATGACGATTCAATTCCATTAGCCCCTCGGCGTGATAATTTTCAATACGTTTAAGGTTACATTTATGGCATTTTTGGGCTTATGTTGCTTAGGCCTTTCTATTGCCTATTTAACCCAATTCGTTGTCACGCATTTTTTACAAGTAGAGAGTGGACAGTTTGCACATACATCTTATCTTTGGTAAGGAATGACCAATCGAAGGCATTTATGAAGGCAAGCTCGTTATCATTCCTTAGAGTGAGACAACACCTGTTTGACATCGTGTATGACCTTTTGATGGCAATTAAGATGGTTTTGAAATACAGTGGAACCTCGCTTAACGAGCACCTTGCAAAACGAGTAATTCGCATAACGAGCAATATAAAATTGTAAAGAAATGACTCGCTTAACGAGTGCTGCTTCGCATAACGAGTGACGTGGATAGGGGAATCCGCTAAAAATTTATTCAATGATAATGTGGTGTTGCATTTTTACCAAATTTTGAAGCGTCGGCAAAAACAAAAGTCTCTAGACAGCTTTCTAGTAAAAAGGAATTAGGTATGAATGTATGTAGGTAGGAATATATGTATTTTTCTTTGAATAAATGTTACACATAACGTTTTTTTGAGAATTTTTTTTTTTGAAAATTTCAATATTTGAGTATTTTTTCAGCATGGAACGCATTATCGTATTTTACATTAATTTATATGGTAAAAATTGTTTCGCTTAACGAGTGTTTCGCTTTACGAGTAACACTCCGGAATGAATTATACTCGTTATGCGAGGTTCCACTGTACTTGGATTTTAAGGATTTAATTGAAATCATTCTATTGGGCTCGCCACGAATGTAAAATCCTGTAAAAGTGATTTTAAGTCGGCCATTGAAAATGAAAAACACAAAGTTCAAGTTTGTTCTATCCACTTCATTGTTTTGATTCATTCACCACGATTGTGACACTTATCTGTGATTATATTTGCTTAATACTGTATAAGAATGAAATAATGTGAGAGGCTAGTATAACTTTGGTCTCATTAGCGCCTTTGCAATGTTTTAAAAATGTGTGTAAAGCAATTTAGGCAGTTAGTAAAAGCATGTATTTAATAGTGACATGCAGCAAATAAATCCATCCCAACGTGTCATGAACTGTATAAAAAGTTTTGAATTCTCATATAGTGCGATTTCTAAACTTAAAACTTTATCAACTTTCTCGTTATAAGCCTATAGAGGTAAACAAAATAATGTTTATGCTAAGAAATTGAATGTGTTTTTTCTGGACTATATACACCTATACCTCGCTTTGCGGCCTAGATACGATCCGGAAAAGTTGGCCGTATGACGAAACTTTGTGGGCCGTAAATCGAAAAAGTGCCATAATTATAAAAGGCCGTTATAGCGAAATGCCGTATAAAGAGCGGCGGTATAGCGAGGTATACTAGGTGCATTATGTTTGTGTCAGTTGTGAAAGAATTGTAAAATGGGTAACTGGAAAAAATATGAAAATGGAATAAAATTGCCCTAGAGACTTAAAAGATTCCATTGCAAGAAGTGTGTACGTTGTATTGAACGAAGACCAACACAATTTCAAGAAAAACACAAGGACCTGTAAAGAGTGTTCACATTATTTTGTCTAGCCCCTATAAACACCTGTAGGAAAGAATACAATGTCTTTCTTTTCAAATGTTATTTCACCAACCATGAATTTTTTACTGCAAATTTAATAATCACATTTTAGTTGTGCAATCTCGTGTTGTTTTTTTATAAAACTATTCTTAGATAAATAGGCAAGCAAAGTTGTGAATGTACAACGTTTGTTGTTATTGAAACAATTAACCTTTTTAAGGTTTCTTCTTTCAGGATTTGCACAACGGGCTTGATACGAAGGCCGCGCCACACATGCGGTATTTGTCGAGTACCTCGCCAATTTTCTTCTAGTTTGTATCGGGCGCTCGCCTTTCCCACCAGAAGCCGATATTTTGTCCCGAGTCAAAGCGGGCTAATATTTACAAAGCGAAAAAGTTGCACTCCAGTAAAAAATAATATATGAATGAACCGATACCTTAAATTGAGTCATCGATCAGTTTTCAACAATAGAATTTGTGCGCCGAGATATAATTTTAATTATATTTGCGCGAGTACAATTTTAATTGTTACCGTAAAAACTCGGCACTCGGAAAACACATGTGTATCGGAGTACTCGTCAATTCGGCGAAAGACTCTGGGAATAAGACAAATACTGTGTACTTGCCGAATACCGCAAGTGTGGCGCCGCCTTGAAGTGTTAGGGTTGCATGTGTAGGTTAAAAAAAGTGCTTACAATATTTGCGCTAGTGATTTAGTTGGTCTCGCATTAACAACATTTGATTTGAACTGTCGCGCATATGATATTGTTTTTATTAGCAGTTTGTAAATTTTGTAAATTGCTATTGATTTTATTAAACATGCCATCCTCATTACCTTTGAGCATATTAGATGTTTTGTTGACGCCCTAATAAAATTAAAAGACAAAAGTTCATCTTCCTTAATTTATTTATTGTCCGTAAGCTTATACTATGCTTTGTTTCATTACATCGATGTCCCGGGCACTTTTGAGTGGTATCGAGGGACGGGTATCGTCTAGAGTTGCCGCATTACCGTCCTAAACATAATAAAACTGCGAATCAATAAGGTATTCACAACAAGTATCCACAAAACGCGGCATATTTTACGTCTTCCAACTATATATAGACAATTTTCAAAATTATCATACTTATATGCAGGCTTGTAATAGTTAGCGGAACACGTACCATTGCAAGGATAACTTATCAGTCCATCGATAGCATCCTGCCAGAACTGGGAGAGTCCCGCAGTGGGGTTATCAGGAAGAAGTGCACCAAAGTTAATAGGTTGGAAATATTCCAGTCTGTGGCTACATTATCATGAAAAACAACTCGGTATAATGGAATTGCCGAAAACAATAAGAGTCATGAACAAACTTACAAGTCTGGACCAGAGTACATTCCGTATGGACAAGGATAAAGAGACTCGTATGTCCGTGCACTATCGGAACCGTGGATTGCGTATGCGTTAAATTTCGTTACATTTGATGGGAAATAATCTTTAGGAATGAAAGCTCGTCCTTCCCATGTGCTGCCATCGATAGAAGTTTTAAAATCCAGTGGCAAACAATCCTGAAAAGCTAGTACATATTGAATCAATAATGCAAGATTGATCTGGTCAACAATCAAAGAAATTTCAAGAAACTGCAAACCCACAGCAACGTCTTTGTCACCTCCACCATTCAACATTAGAAGAAGGTGTTGTCCGTGGCTGCAACAACAAATCGGATATTTCACTGTCTAATATGTCCAACAGAAACCAAATTAATTCAATCGTACTTACGGGCACAATTCCACTTCTAAATAACGATTTTCATCGCCGAGGAAAAATGCTTCGGCAACTAAATACCAGTGAGATATTTTAGTCAGATGGAATTACAACTTTATCTTATATCTTACAATTGAATTTTTTTATAATATGAATATTTTAGTTTTTGATGTAATGTGCACCACCAAATTTTAGAAACACGGAAAAAATCTTGGAAAATTATGGAATTTGATATCTGAAATAAATAGTTCTGGAAATTGGAAATAACCTTCATAGTTCCAGAGTGCCCAATACGCTTCGCCAGGTGGTCCATCAGGACCAGGAGGATCATTGAAGAATGGTCCACCAGCCACCAATTCCACATGAGTGCCGTTGCTACTCAATGAAACTTGAATGGGTGCATGATCAATGGTCTGATTGTCCCAAGTTGTAACAATCGAGTATTTAAAGCTTGAAAATTAAGAGCGATGTATTTTTAAAAAAATAGTTTACGAGAACCATTTCAAATTTGTTTGTTTTAATTTTGAGAATTTAACTTACTCCTGAGAAGATGCCATATTCAAGTTGCAAATCTGGAAGTATTGGAATTAATTGAAAGAATATCAAACTTTACGGAAATTTAAATTCTTGCATCTAGATTTACTTCGGTATAATCACAAATTCGATAAAATATACTTACGACATATGCAACAATGACAAGAAAATATGGAAGAGCCATCATATTTCTGTGGTGTTTATACTGTGAAAATTTTCCCAAACTAGCAACGGTGTAACAAATCGCCAGGAAAATAAACTAAACTTAAAAGACTTTTATCAAGTTTTTACCAATCGCTATCTTTAGCTAATCTGATTTCTCCCTCACTATATTCATGAGTACAGAGTGCTTAAACCAGTTTTTGGAGGTGTTCAACCTTTACTATTAATTCTTACAAGGGCAAATAATGTACTTAACCTCTAGCACATGACTAAAAAAAATGTATGTTAAATCAAATACAAAAATACGAAAATGCTCTAACGGTTTAATAAATAATTTTTTGTGGAACTTTCAACAAAGCTTGCCAAGAGTTTCTGATTAGAAAAAAACCCAAGTAGTCTATTTAAAGACTATATTTTGATCAATTATTTTTATCTATTTCCATTCACCTTGAGTTTTGATTGGAACTAAATATATATTCTCCAGACTATAAACAATCTGGTACGTGTATCGGTATATATATATATATTTTTAAAAACCATCAACAATTTAACAAATTGTCATGAAATTAAAAGTTTAAAGAATTTTTTTAACTGACGCCAACCAAGTAGATGAGGTTTTTATAATCTCCATACCCTTGTCAAGTAGAACTACAGAAATGCTAATTGCAATAAAAAGGACATATAACAAATATTTTTCTTATTAATATATATTACTCCCTCTGCCCCATAATAATAGTAGCGTGTGAATATTTAAGCTGGATCACAACCCTATCACTTTCAATGGGTGAAATTTTAAAACACAATTACAGCAAAACAAAAAAAGATTAAATAAAAATAAAAATTGTTTAAAATAGCTTGATAAATCAGCAATGGTATCACTTTTTCGTT
>JAQGAE010006278.1:0-10294 GCA_034696685.1 Julus scandinavius
TCCGTGAGGTGCGCCAAGTGGGAATTGGCACGCAATTTTGTCCGGAGTGAGCGAGATCATGTGTGCTGTGAGTTGTGGGCGTCAGCCTTCATGCCAGGTTCACACTATCCAGAAAACAATAAGGACAGACAAATGACGTCCGTCCGTTAAATATCTGGTAATGTCTGCACATGTTCACCCCCACACGTCTCCGGACAGACCTATTGCGCATGTGCAGTAACCTCCAGTTCCAATGGGAAAGGATTTTAACGCCACGTGGAGGGGCCGCCATTTTCCGGACAACACGCAACCTACTTTCTGCGTTGTGTGTAATGGGCGGAGCTAAAAAGAAAAATGGCCGCCGCCACACTTTAAAAACGCCAGTGCGCATGCGCGCGGCACCAAAACACACGAAAGTCTGGAGCGTGTTGTAACCTGGCATAACCGTCAAACTGCATGCTAAACGTTAATTGAAAGCCGAATTTGACCGCTCAACAGAGCATGCGCACATGAGGTCAACATTAACGGAACGTGAAACGTACGTTTCTTGCCAAATCTCTCTAGCGTTTAAGTTTTGCATTTCATCATTGTTTACGTCTGTGTGTTTCCAGCTTCATGTTGTATGTTGCTGTCGGTGGAGACCCGGCTTTAAGCGCACCGAATGCACCGCGTAGTCCATTTTGGTTTCTCTGGATTACATTTGGAAATTCTCCCAACATTTTCCTTAAATTGTATTGCCAAGGGGTTCGCAGGCAAGCTCGGCTGGAATATACAGCTGAAAGATGTTATTGAGCTTTCTTTCGCAACATTTATATTGATCCTCGTTGGGTTTTCTTTTTTTCTTCTTCTTCTTCTTAACAAGTGTATCTACACAGGTTAGACGGTGCGTTGTGGATGCTAGCGCGCAAGTTTCAGTATATATATATATATACAGATAGCTGCCTTTGGCTACCCAAATATAGTGTTCATTGGTTGATGCTGTAATTGTTATTTTTTACGAGGCTTCATTTTCCATCTGGGATCGCTTGAATGGAGATTAGATTTTGTCTCGGATTGGATTCACATACGAGTCTAAAGGCTGTCTTAAAAAACATCTTAAACTGTATACGTGAAAAAAGAGGAGCTTGTGAGAGGGATAGCTGCGAGCTACACAAATATCTATAATTTTAAGTATAATCGGGCTCAGACTGAAAACTGCATAGTGACTAAACGCAATATTCAATAATTTGCGCGATGTTGTTTTAGCATTAAAAGCCATCATCGCAGCACTACATTAGAATATCATAATACAGAATTTTGCGTGGCAACATTGTTAATAACCAATAAAATAAAACCTCGTAAGAACTAAATACGTATTGTCCCAAAAAAAAAATAATATATAAATTTGGCTATATAACCCTGTTATAGAGGTGTAGCAGCTTACTTCAACAGCATTTTTGCAGGATTTTATGTTCGCGCGTAAAAGACTGAATGTCGCGTATTTTTTATTCGGAGGAAAGCTTGCAAGAACATGGACTATTTGATTTTTACTGTTTTACCAAACTTTCCGATTGAATTCTAGAAAAAAAACCTGCTAAGTTTAATATCAGTTTTGACAATAGCGGTACTCGAACAAACTTTTCACTTGGGCAGTTTGGCTATCCGCATGCAGCTCTGCAAAAGTCCACAAGTTGTGTTTTTTGTGACATGTGCAAAAATGAAACTAAAGGTGGGTCCAGACTACACCAAAAGCAGTGTTTTTGAAAATATTTTCTAAAACCATGTTTTTCAAAAACTTGTTTTTGAGTTTTGATGTTTTTTTTGCTGTTGAAAGCATAGCCTCCAGATTTTATATACAGATTTTAAAAGCAAAAACATGGTGCCGAGTGATACACGTGCAGTTTTCAATGTAAGTATTGATAGAATCTATAAATTTATTATATGTATATTTATTTAACATGTATATTGTGCGTACACGCCGCACTCCTGTTTGCTGTAGCAATAGGCCTATTCTATAGCTATACGCATGTGGCTATAGAATAGGCCTATAGCTATGGCAAAAACACAATAAAACGTCCCTTTAAACAAAAAATACATTTTGAATGGATAAATATAAGAAATATTGCTAATTTATAGATGATTTCAATACTTCTACGACTGTACCTCTACTATTTGCACTCGTCTGCGCATGCACAGCAAGCTGAAAACATGTTTTTTTGGAGCGTCCATGCTTTAAGTTTTGTAAAACATGTTTTTGAAAATGTCTGAACCCACCTTTACACAGACCTGTCAAGTTGGAATGCAAGAGCAACTTGCAGTTAAAACCTCCTTTTTTTTCTCCTACACTTCTGTAAGCCCCATTGCAGTAGGTGCAGCCAATTAGAAGGCGTCATTTTAAAAACCGGTTCAGCACATGTATTATCGCCCCTATTAACAGGTTAGACTGCAGACATGTGTGACATTTTGGGATCTGTTTGAGTATACCACTATTGTATTTGCCTCTGATGAAGGCTGAAAATGAGCCAAAATGTTGGGATTTCAAATAAAACATCTGGTTTGTCACAGAGCCAATCTTATTCATAATTATTATTCTCTGCAACAACTTGAAGATGAAAAGAATTGAGAGTAATAATTTCTCGAAATATATTTATGAACACGAAACTGTTTTATCGCACATTTGTAAATCTATTAACTTTTTATTTCACACAATGAAATACTTTTAAAAAAACAGATGCCAAATTTAAAGACTTCTTAAATTGAAATTGATGCTGACATTTTTTAAATAGACACTGCTGATTTTAAAAGTTGAGAGAAAAATATCCGTATTCAGGGATGATATTGATTGGAACTACAGTTTGGTCACAGTCGTGATACGTCTGATAATGGTTCGCATCTTCTCCATTTGAACTCCATACCAAAAATCACTCGATGCATGAAACCAGATTCAGCGATATGTCATGTATGATGTTGCTCACTCATCACCCTTCGTAACACTCATCTGCATTTGTAAAGATTCAGTTACTGCAACCCCTCTTAATCAATATTTTTCTGACTATAGATTCTATGGCTTCAAGCTTGTGGAGGAAAGTCGATGCCATGGATGTTTAAAGCATTTTAGGTTTCATAACAAGAGACTGCCTTGCTTGTTTTTAATCGTTTCATTGTTTAACACATTTAGCCTTTTGAAACTTGCGAAATTGGCTGTCATAATTTTTTTTTGTAAAATGTTCAATTCAACTCAGTACCCAACAGTCAGCAAATAAATGGCATATGGTAGCAGGGTCGTACCCAGTTTCAGGAGAATCCTCCTACGTCAGTAGCGACTTAGACATCATTCTTAGATTGAATTTTTACTAAATCTTGACTTTCGCCAGGAAGGCTATTTTATCGTCTAATCGCACGCAAAAAAAGGACCAATAGTAAGCATCCGTCTTGGGGCGCAAAGCTCGGTCAAAGGATTTGAGTGATTATTTTTTACTCCTATAGTCGTCTTTAGGCCAATTTGAATTACCAGAAAGATTAAAACGTTTGAATAACCCCATAGACAACTTTTCGTGTCTGAACCTCGGCGTGTCCCAATTTTGAGAGCGGAGCATTTCTGTCACACTCGCGGAATGTTGATAACCGCCCTTAACAAATCTGGCAGCTATATGCTGGACCATCTCTATATCCTGAATATGAACCATCCTGTGAGGGTTCCAAATAGGAGCGCGATATTCCAACATAGGGAGAACCAGAGTTGCTTGAGCCAGTTTCCGCTACATTTTCCGCACATTCTCGAAATATGCGTTGAATGAATCTTATACCCTGGACACACTATAAACTTAAACTAGTTTATCACTAACCTCGATTATCTTTCTCAAAGACTTATCTTTGAGTGGATACACTGTGTTTGTGTAATCTCGTTTAGTGCATTGCATCATGGGATATCGGTTCCCATAATGCAATACAACTAAACAAAAGTAAACAATCATGGCACCCATAGATCGCCAGCAAATCCTTTTAGAGAATCGGCTTCAGGCCATTCCTTTCTTGGCTTTCTAGCCGCCATCTTGACTGATACAATGGTGCCCACATTTATACCTATACGGTATGGCTAGGGATAACAGTGTGACCACTCATTTAATTTCGTTTAGCCAGCTAAACTTGTTTCTAAAAGTCGTTTACACTAAACCGAGTTTTAACCGAGAAATAAACGAGTTTAGCTAACTATGGAGGGGCACACTTGGTTTAGCAGACAAACTAGTTTAAGTTCATAGTGTGTCCAGGTTATAAGGCGTTGGTTCGCTGCACAAACAATTTTTGTGAAATGACGATTCCAAGAGATTTTTGTTAATATAAACTCCCAGATACTTGAAAGTACTCACGTTGGCAAGTTTTCAGTTTACGAGAGAAGCGCAATATTCCGATCCTTACCGATACATGATCGATACTTTATCATCTAGGTCTAGCCAGAAATTTTTTAACGGTAACCTAGCCCTCGAGAATCAATAATCTAGAATATGTTTGGCATTTTGAACACTACACAATTTGCATATTAACATAATATATATATGGGGGATAATAACCGCAAAACACTCAACGACCGAAATATTGGCAATTCAATCGCTTGTGTGGTCCACCTATTTAAAATCTAGGAAGTTGGTTGGCGTTTTGTAATTTAACAAGTTCGCAGAAGATACTCCAGCCACCATTGGTTATTAATTTTCCTCGAGGGTACAATAAGAAGTTTATGCATTTCGTACAAACATCCAACTTTGTTTCACCTACTTCGTCAAAGGCGGAAATGGTGTATGTGTAGTTTTTTTTTATTGAACATTTATCCTCCATTTGGGGGAAGCATGTGAATTGTGGGGGTTGTCTACCAAGGGGTTAATTTTCAATACCAGTCGTTGACATTTTGGAGGTAACGTGTCAGTGTCACCCCAGAAATGCAATTCCCACCTGTTTGAATGTGCACTTCCTAAACATCTATTCGGTCAATGGTCAGCGGCACAGTGTTCGCGAATGTCGTGTTCATGGGAAAATAAAGTTTGCTTGTAAATTCCTCCACATTTCACATAATTTCTGGGCTTATTTTGCATATTAATAAGCGTGTAATTACTCTGCTCATGCAACCAAAACAATTTTTGATAATAAAAAAACATGTTTCTTTTACCGCGGAAACGTAGCCATTTTATGTTTTTGATGACTATCCGTGCATGTCAACCCTCTTGCCAATTGCAGGACCATGATAGGTGCTTCTTACATCCTTGTATGTATCCTTGTAGGCGTTTTTGGTTATCCTTTTAACATCATCCTGCAAGGAAATCAATTTAAACTATGCTATAAACTAAAATTAATTTTTAATAGAATGTTTTAAGATTTAATCAAACATTTATAATCCTGTAAGAAACAACCACTGATGTGTTATCCAATAGATGATATCAACCAAACGCACATTGTTCTCATAACAGGAGTTTTCAACTTCAAAGGGGTGGACAAAATATTGAAAACACTTGTTATAGCTTTATTTATGCCTTCGCATACAGCCACAAATTGACTCATAAGCCTAGTCCACACCGGCGAAAGCACGGAACAAAAGCAAGGTTATCGAATACATGTTGTCCATAAATGTTTGCTAACCAAGTTTTCGTCTTAATGTTTTAGCAAACTTTTAGGCTTTTTTCCTTTCAAAAGCATACATTTAAAAACAAGATGTCAATAAAAGTTTGTTTACCAAGTTTCCATCCCAATGTTTCAGCAAACTTTAGGCTTTTTTGTTTTCAAAAGCATGCTTTTGAAAACATGTTGTCGATAAAGTTTGCTTACCAAGTTTCCATCCCAATGTTTCAGCAAACTTTAGGCTTTTTTGCTTTCCAAAGCAAGGTTTTCGAAAACATGTTGTCGAAAACATGTTCGCCGATCGTACATGAGGCTGCCGCGATCAAAGGAAACAAATGTTTCCACTTTACGGCGCTTGTACCAAGGCATGTACTCAGCCGTCGGCTTAATTTTGCAGACTGAGGTCTTCTCCCATTGGCTTGGCAGGAGCGTCATCATTTTAAAACTTCTGATCTGTACTTCCTGCTTTTTTGGTATTTTCACCTCTGCTTTTGGAAGCATGCTCCTAAAAACATGTTTTCGTGTTTTCTGCTTTTCCTCCGTGCTTTCGTTGGTGTGAACCGGGATTTATACATTTTGAAAAGTTCAAGATGGAGAAAAGCACTATGCCCTTTAAAACGAATTGGATTAAAAGCTTATGCAGTGAGAAATTAGCAATTTCCTCTTTGCACCAATGTCTTCACGGATGTTCTCGATGCATTAAACTCTATTTCACAAATTTCCATTAAGTTACTCGAAAGTCCGTCCATAATTAGACTACATATAGTGTGCATTAAACTCATTTTAATTAAACATTTGCTAATGTCTTATTAATAATTAAGTTTATCACGGTGAGCACATGTTCCTTACTAACATCACTTTAGTGCATAAAACTGCCAGATCTTCGAAATCGTTGTTTTTATATTAAAGGCAGATGCAGATCATGTGACATTGTGACACCAGTTTGTTTGTTTGTTGATTTTTAACGTTGACTTATTTCTGCAACTAAGGCTAAACACCAACGCCAGGGGATGAGCCTTCACCACCTACCTGGGAATTTTGCTTAAGAGGGGGAGGGGGACTTCCGCTTCCTCTCGAGGGGTCTTTAACGTGATACAATCAACACCGGACCTCGGTTTAAACTCTCATCCAAAAGAGCCGCCACTTAGGGAATTTCTCCCATCTGTAAAACTTCCCCCTGACCACAACCGGGGAGCGAACCCCGCATTTTAGGATCACTGAGCTCACTCAACCGCCGGCGTCGGCATACCACAGCTGCACAGAAAAATTGCCAAGACGAGCTCAAGACAGCAAAATGTGAGACTCTACAACAGTGGCTGGGTGTCATCTCAAGATTTAGCTTAAGCTTGCGATGCAACTTAGAAGAGATGTGGCTTGAGCTTCAGTTTGTTGAACAACTGGTACGTGGCTACTTGAAAAACTAAATGATGTAACTGCACAAAGTCCCTAGCTATCAAGATTCCCTAACTTATTCGAAAAATAACAATGTTCAGATTTTAGAGGATTGAAGGAGTCTTCCTCGCGCAATCTCGCAGAAGTTAGATATCGTCTTTTCAAATTAGTCTTCCCTGAAATAGTTACGAGTAACACTTTAAGTCTGCCATAAATTTTAATTTTCATTTCATGATCCGATTTTTTTTCCCCAAAAAATCAATTCGCCACCCATTCGTGGCGTTCCAAGAAATTAATCTTTGGCTTCAGTGGGTTGATACTGAGATCCGGATGAATGCTCTCCGGATAACTAGGAAAGATTTAGGTTTAATTACCCGCACTTTGTATTTTTTTGTATTTTTTACTCTTCCCCCCCACATCCACAATCATTGGCCATCAACATATATATCCGAGAGCAGTTTTCTTCTCCAAACATCTCAGCAGTTAATTTAATATGCTAATTTCTTTTATGAACCCTCCTGTTTCTCGCGATTGCCCTATGTGGTTGTAGCCATTTTTTTACCTATCGATAAATTAGGAAGTCTCAGGTGGAAGACGTAACCGATTCTTTAAAAGAACAATACCCATATTAAATCCAACCCACCACACGCATTTCATAAATTATATTTGCGCTTCAAGAATGTTGAATTGTCCAAATCTGGTCTCGTCTCCACCTCAAGAGAGGTTGTTCCTCCCGTGCAACGTCAACCGTGAAATTAAAGGGGTACTCTTGAGGGATCCCTTCCGTTTCACGTCACCTATCCCAAACTATTATCCTCAGCCCCTTTTAGCGCCCATACCTCTCCTTACCCCCCAAAGAATGATTGTCCATGGTTCGCGAATTCACGTTTGTGTGTGTGGATGGGGAATGAAACATCAAATGGAAAAAAAGGCACCAGGATTCCTTTTTTCAGTACCCACAAACATGTTGTGGCGTGTTAAGCCACACTTAGTGGATTCCCTGCAACAAGTCTATTTTACAGTTGAAGGTGGGGTAGTGGCAGTGGCGGCTCGCACAAGGCACTGTGGGACAGCAGCACCTCCTATTTAATTCAACTCAGTACCCTACAGTCAACAAATAAATGCCATATGGTAAGGGGGAGGCGCTTTAAGAAGAGAAGGTAGACGACTAGAAATCAACCACCTATTTAGCAGACTAGGATCACTACACCACTTGATATTATCGATAACATTTAATACAATGAGTCCTTTTTCTTTAATTCTTTCTAATTTAATTTATTTTTTCATTTATTTAATTAATAAAATCATCCCCCAGTTAATGAAAAAGATTAAACAATCTTTGCATGGAACTGTGCACTTCACAGTTCCAGCGGCATGGTATTTGACTGTTGTACGCTTGCGCACATAGGTAGCTGCACGCCAGGCTGTTGAGAAGAGATCACTGTCCCTCTCTCAGTGCCGACACTTGATATTATCGATATCATTTACTATAGTTTTTTAATTTAATTTATTCTTTAATTTATTTAATTAATTCTCTAGCCATCCCCCAGTTAATGAAAAAGATTTTAAAAACTCTGTATGGAACTGCACTTCACAGTTCCAGCGGCGCAGTGTTTGACTGTTGTGCCCATGTGTACTTTGGAAGCTGCACTCCAGTCTTGGAGGGTGAGAGAGCACTGTCGCTCCCACAGTACCGAAGAGTAGTATCCCACTAACGGTTAGTACGAGCCGTCACTGGGTAGCGGTAACGCTATCAGCTATCACTCAGGAGACCTGGGTTCAATTCCCAGGTTGTCCACCATGACTGTGGTTTTTGCGGTTTTCCACAGTTGTTTCCAGGCAAATGCCATGAGAGTTCCTCTAAATATCGGCTGCAACCATGCTCCTCCCTCTCTACATATCTAATGATCTTACTTATCCTAACCCCTCTTTAGCGCCATACCTCTCCTTACCCCCAAAGAATGATTGTCCATGGAAAGGAATTGGGATGCTACCTTGTGTACTAACAAATATTATCATGAAATAACCCCACATTTCTTAAAAAGGGCGTGACAGTCTGAGTCTTGTAGAGCCTGGTAACATTAAATGATTGTCCATTGTGTGTGGATTCACGCATGTGTGGATGGGGAATAAAACATCACAAAAAGGGCTATGTGATTCCTTTTTTCAGTACCCGCAAATATGTTGTAATTTTCGTAAGTTTTCGTAAGAATTTTTGTAAGTTAAGCCATACTTAGTTGAATCCCAGCAACAAGTCTTATTTTTCAGTTGTAGCATTTTCTGAACCGGCAGCCGTATAAAAGCAGGGTTGATTAGGCCCATTTGACAAGTGTGGCCATGGCCAGGCATGCGTACAGGCGCAAACTGACCGCATGCCAAGAATGTCACGGGTCTAAGAGGCAGTCCGCGCAGTGACAAATCATGTCCACTTTTACGGTCACCCTCTTTTTCATCTCTTTAATTGTCAGCCAACCAACCCTTCTATTTGGGAGAAATATGGTCAGAATCTAATTTCCTTTTCTATTACCAAGGCGCAAAGACCTACTTGGGGCCATTCAAAAAGGACGTCCTCAAGATGGTGTAAGAGGGAAAGGATCTGCTGTATGTAGACACCATGTGGACAGGGGGAGGGGAAAGCCATTACAAGGAAGTTATTTATTGACACTATGAGTCTCAGCTTATCTCATCATGCATTTCCCACCTCGAGGGGAAAACCGAGGTGGGAAATTCCATTATGGATGGCCACTAATGATGGCATGTTTCAGTTTTTGGATTTTCAAATTGAACTTTGAAGGTCAGTGAAAGGGAAAATGGACACCGGAAGTTGGGAATTATGCCTAAATTTGTGTTAAACACCAATTTTATGCTGGAATTGCCCTTCCGGGTCAGGAAATTTTAGAAAACATAGTGGAATCGGTAGCTACCCGGGTGCTTGGAAATTTAGGAGATGGGCCTTTGTATGTTCCTACAAATTTTCTGGACACGGTGCTTTTCAAAATAAGATGTAGGACCAGAAGGCGGGTCTGTGCTAAGATGGACATGTCGCTGAGCAATTACCATAGCCAGACTATTTCTTCGGCCGCATGTGAGGCCACCACATACTCTGCTTCAGCGGACGATGTCACCACTGATGACCGCTTGCGACTACACCATGCAACAATGCTCGATCCAAACCGGAAACACGTAGTGTGACTTTACCAGGGTGTGGGTGCGGAATCAATTTTTGAAGGAATTTCGGGGACGTCCTTTTTGAATGGTCCCTAACCCTGCATATTGATTTTTGGGAACATGTTAACAGAGTGCATCTCTATCGAAGTTCAAAACCGCAAGATCTCCTCGT
>JAQGAE010006279.1:0-10293 GCA_034696685.1 Julus scandinavius
GACGAAAAATGGCCGTGAAATTCAGCGCCACCTATTGGATTTTTGGTGCAGTCGGGAGTGCTTTGACTCCATCTTAATCAAGAATAGGCGCCGGTTAAATACCCAAATTTTGGGTATTTACCCAATACCAGATGGTATTTTATACTGAATACAGGGTACTGAATTGAATTGAATTGACTGCAAATTAACCTTTCAAGCAAAACCTTCTGGCACTAGGTCAACCGTGGAACATCTCTTTCAGTTTTGTTTAGGAAACACCTGAAATGATTTTGATGAATAGGTCATGTCTGACAGTTATGACAAATGACGTAATTAGAGTCCTAAATAGCATAGTGCGCATCCGTCTGTCTGGGAATGAAGCGAGCCCCTCGCCTACACTGTTAGTTTTAGGTCCAGTTGTGTAAAACAGATTAAGGGATCGTATATATGCTAATTCAATTTTAAAAAATTCAACTAAATGAAGAGTTTTTCATAATTTTGTCCAAGGATGAATAATCTGACTATGCATGTTGATTCCAGTGTTACGTTTACTTCCCCAATAGCTTTCATTCTCACAACCATTTGCAATTTTTGGGACAGTGAATATATAGAGAACACAGTCAATGGTTGATCAAACCTTTTATTTTATCTGGTCCAGATAATTTTTTTATCTCGTTTCTATTTTGAAACACCCTTTTACAAAACACCAGTTTTTCAGTTTAATTGAGTATGAAAGATCAGTGAAAGGGGGGAGGAACACAAGAAGAAAAGTGTCCCCCAGTCACAAATGTAAGGTTTTAAACCTTAAGAAAGTCGTGAATTATGCTTGAAATTTGCTGGAATTTCCCTTCGATTTCAGGAAATTTCCGTTAATCAAAAAAATCTGGAAATAAATATCGTGGAATTGGTAGCAAGAGAGGGTGCTTGGAAATTTACAGTAAGGGCCTTGAAATAAGTTATACTTTTTCCATGAAATTTTCTGGACACCCTACTTTTAAAAAACATTTAAAGACGACTATGATGGGGTGAGGGGATCTGAAATAAACCTTATTTAAGAGGGGGATCAGGGATAAAATCGACAATATGTGAACGGAGATCAGGGAGATGAGGGGTCTTCAATTTTGGAAGGAATTTCGAGAAAGTCCTTTTGAATGGCCCCTCAGCGATTAAGCGCCAAGGGGCCATTCAAAAAGGACGTTCCCGAAATTCCTTCAAAAATTGCTCCCCCCCCCTCTTCTTGTCTACATGGTCTTAATTTTAGCACCCTCTCTCATAGACGTCCTTAATTTTTGTTTGAAAAGTAGGGTATCACTACGATTGCTACCAATTCCTTAACATTTTTCCATATTTTTCTGATAAATGGAAATCTACGGACCTTTAAGGAAAATTCCAGCATAAAATTAGTGTTTAACATGAAGTACGGCATAATCCCGAGATTTTAAAATTCAAGTACGTTTGGGACTGGGGACACATTTCTTCAGGTGTCCATTCCCCTTTTCACTGACCTTTAAAACTTAATTAAACTGAAAATCCAAGAACTGAAAAATGCCATCATTAATGGACGTCCACAATGGCTACCCACCCCCCTCTCGCACCCCATGCCCACATGGTGTCCATAATTCCAGCACACCCCCTACTCCCCTTTGAGGGTGTCCTTTTTGAATGGCCCCCAAGGTAAAACACGCTCGCCGTATTTGATGAGCCCTCCCCGCATTTGACGGCCAGTATGGACGACCTTCCATTGCTAATGCGCGGCGCTTCGGTTAAAAGACATATACGCGAGTAGGTTTTTTTCCATTAAGCAATTTTAAAGCTGGATTTTTTTTAAATATCTAGTATTTAACATGCTTTTCGGAATTTTAGACGATCAAAGTTCTAAATGTCTCATAAAGTGTTGCACTTACCGAGAGACTTTCATCGTTGAAAAACTGAGAATGTAGAACTTGACAAAAAGCGGGATGCACAGTTTGAACCATGAAGGCGTACACCATGATGGCAAAATATCATCCCCTAGTAGCGGAAAACATGAAAATACAGTGGTGGCAAAATGCGCGCGATTATATCGTTTAAAACATCAGATGATTATCGCTTCGTTCCTACCAACGAAAAATACAATTCCTCGCGACTTTTGTGGTGTCTTTCATAAAAAAATAGACTCTTCTGCGGCCATCTTGAGACACACTCCCACGTCTCAAAATCCAAGTATTTGATTAACCTAATATTAAATTTTTTGCACATTTAAATAGCTTTCTGTCCTAGCGTGTATTTTTACGTGGTGAATGTCGTGAAAATTAAATGAATCATAGCACACATTTTGAGATTGAAATTCTCAATAGGAGGCGCTACCGAAGCTTCAAATCGGCTTCTATTACTGCCCTCTGATAAGCAGTTTATCGGCTGGAAGTTGCACAACAGGTGTTGGTCTGGTCCGGTTCGGTCGAAGTGAAATTTCTCCTGTTTTTTTTGTTGTTTTATTTCTCTTTTTTTTTAATTTATCAAAAAAGATGGCTGTAGGTTTAATTCCGATGATAGTCGTGAGTGCCTTTTGGGGTGCGATCGGCATTATTTTACCGTTTTTAATACCCAAAGGACCGAATGCTGGGTGAGTTGGAAAGTTTGTTCTGATTTATTGCTCAATACTTTTATCAGCGTTTTAATAGATAATTACCCGGATAATTATTACCTGTGGAAATGTTGCAATGTTGTAATGCGACTTTAGGTGGGGGAGTGGCGTTTACCAGGCAAATTATTTAAGAAAAATCTGGTTTTAAAAAGTTTCTGGACCTTTGTCCCAAATGCACGTTTTTTTGCTAATTGTCGATGTGTTCTGACTTATTCCAGATTAATCAGGCTGATGTTGGTGTTAACTGCGTGCTGCTGCTATCTTTTGTAAGCATACCTTCCATACCAAAATGGAAGTTTTCTTTCATAATATTCAAAAGTTGGAAATAATCGATATTCTGTACAAGTTTTGAAAAGTGGGCGTTTCTCCTCTTTACGTTGAAAATACTATATAGTCTAGAAAGATAACGTGACAATTTGATAGACATTGATTGGCCTTATTTTTTTTAAATCGACCTTTTTAGCAGCGATTGAGTCTTGATATTATCGGAATTTCGTCAGGATTTGTTTACTTATCATAAATTTGTCAATCTAAAATCGTCTACAGAAGTCGCCCTATTTTGTAAATCAGTTCTTTTTTCAGGTTCTCTCATGGCTTTCATTGTGAAGCTATCCAAGCTTTATATAAAGGCTCTTTATACTATATTCTAAAAATAAATGTTGCAAATATTTTATACAATTCTGGATGCTATTTCTGAAAGTTCAGTTTTATTTAAAAAATAACATAGTATGACAGCAATTCAGAATCAAGCGTAAATTGGAAAATGCATTACCCTCATTTCTATTGAGCTGATGGTCAAATTGTCCTCTGATAATTTTGTTTTGTAAAATTTGAGCGCTCGATGCCCCAAAGGGATGACTTCTTGTGAACTAACTGTCTAGAGATGATGTGCTGCGAACAAGGAAATGACAGTTGTTCTCAATTTATAATATTTTCAAGATTCCACATTACGAGTGATGTCTTAAGAGTTAGTCGCAATCTCATATTAGCTTTATCTCAATTTTTAAGCTACTGCTCTAGTGTCATCTCGTCGTTCACAGCACATCATCTCTAGACAGTTAATTCCCAATAAAAATCATCTCTTTGACGCATCGTATGTTAACATTTTATGAAACCTAATTATCAGAGGACAATTTGAACCTCGGCACAATAGAACATATTTGTGATAAGACATTTGAGTTTTACAGCAGTCTTCTTCAAATCTTTGAAAAAAATGAAGCTTAACTACAATGTATGTAAAAAACTGATTATGTGAGGAAAAACAAAATTCCTTAAGCTATGCTAGTTGATAACTTTTCCAGAGATTTGGTTGCATGTTTTGAGGCATACAATGGACGGTTGGGGACAGTATGGCCGTGAATCCATTGTTATATTCTTCTGCATTTGATTTCATATTGATTTTGAATGTATCTCTACTTTTATAGTTGGCTGTGTGCTTACCTAAGCCAGATCAACCCACTATTTGGTCCATCTCTGCACACCAGTACCATTACCATCATGCAAAAGGAATGGGGGGTAAGGCGCTCATTTTGCAAATTTTAATGCTGGCATTCTGCTAAGCAAGGGGCTTGAACACTGAAGGAATTCATGTAGCAATTCAGCTATCTTTGAAATTTTCATATAAAGTCGATTCTTATAATGATTAGTTCCAGTGGACCATCAAAATTTGTTAAGTCTTAATCAATCACTTGTAAGGGATTCTAAATTTGGCTTGCGATATTCGTAATTTGAGTTAAGCGAGTTCATCATAATGAGGTTTGACTTGTAGTATAAAAAACTTCAATCTTTTGATGGTTTTTGCGTTACATCGTTGTTGGAGAGCACCTTGAAATTGCAACTGAACAGTGAAGATTTGTTCGTAAATTATGAAAGATCAAATACCACAAGAATGGTAGATTTTTAAGGATTCAGAGATTACTTTTTAATTTTTAATTTCTTTTGTTTAGTATAACCCTTAACAGACCTACCACTTTGCTATTTCACCAACAGAAGATGGCAGATTCAAATCATCCTTTTTTAGTCACATGAAATAATTTGTAAAGCAAAGGGCCATTTTGTATTTAGCAGCATGTAAATAATTAATCCTTGCTTCAGCACGGACGGGACCAAGAAATGTGATGTTCGAAAACATTTGTTTTCATAATGAAATCATTAGCGATTTGTTAGATAAATAAAAATTGTCATAAATCTGTTAGAACCAAGTGAAAGTTTTGATGACTTACGACAATGCGTCTAGCAGTGGTGCAAAGGTATTTAAACGATATGTAGAAAAATGTTAAAAAAATAAAAAAACTAAACCTTCACTTTATGTTAACCTTTTTAATATAAAATATTCACTATTTGTAATTAAGTCCAATGCATCTAGTGTTAGTAAAAAATGCAGTAAAAAATTTAAGTACAACATACATCCATAATATTAGTTTAAAAATACTTTCTTTCAATCTCGATTAACGCCAACGTGCCTTCTGCATTTCGATCTGTCCTTGTAGACTTCTGGCCAAATAAAGTACAAACATCTGCAAAAAAATAATTTCAAGCAATTAGTGGTTTTGTGGTAAATCCTTACATTTTTTCTCTCCAACCTTTTAAAATCCACATTTCTGATAGCGGCAAAAACAAGAAATTCATTTGTAAGTCGCAGACTGCTTTTTAATGCAACTTTTCCAGAAAAACAAATGTTAGATGCAAACTGACCTGAGCAAATGCGACCCCCAAAGCAACACCTGCAATTATGTAAAAGTTGCGCCGAGCAGAGTTCATCATCTCGGAAATACAACCGTCTGTGTATATCACTCTTGTGGCCAGATGGTACTAGAAATCAAAGGATCTGATTTAGAATACTTAGAGGTATTTGTACTGGAGGGAAATCTTTATAATTGTAAGAATTTCTTGAAAAAAAACTTTCTGTAGCAATACAAAATTTTGGAGTTAATATTTCATAAACTCCTGCATGATTTTTTACTGAATTTTTCAGTAAAGTTCGTGGCATTTGGTCAAGCAATATCCTATAAATTGAACTTCAAAATTGGTTGCGATTTCTATCAAAAGTCCACATAGTAGTACTTACATCTTTGGTTTGAGTACCATATCCGCACATCATGTTTATGATACCATCCTGCGAAAAATTATACATTTCGTTTTTAGACAATTTTGAATTCTGAATATGCCTTTTTTTACAACCACCTAAACATGTTTTTGCGCATAACACTGTCACAGATATCTCAAGAGAATATTTTTGGATTCCCCCAGGGTGTCATAACATTTGAAAAAACCCAGTTTTATATCAAATTTTTCAGTGATATTTGCTGATGCAGATAGGAAAATCAAGCATCAACTAGTGTTTAACACAAATTTCAAGCATAATCCCCGGCTTTTCCTTGTCCCCACCAATTCTATATACTCTTGTGATATCCAGAGATTTTTTACCATGATATTGGAACTGTTTCGGCAGCAGGAATATGGCACTCCACATTTCTCTGCAGATTGATTCGTTTCTGAGCAATTAAAATACATGTTACTGTTCCAATCCTGGTATCCTCGATCAGAAATGCCGCAACATTGAAACTGTAAGTAAAAAGAATCTGTTTATCATTGAATTTATCATAATTATGTGAGTGTTACGATACAATTGATTTGTGTTGATTATGGTGATGACACAACTGGCTGCTACCAAAAAATCACCTCTTTTTGCAAATAGTCGATGAGGTTTTGCAAATTAGCGTCATCTCTGTATTTCTCGATGACCTCCTCAGATAATTTCAGCTTCACCTCTTCTAGGAATATATTTGGAAAGACGAAGGCGACAATGGCCAGAGTGATCTCGCCCAATAAGATGACCACCACCGTGGATGAATACTAATGGAAAAAGAGGTGTTTATTACGAATTTATCATTTCTAGGATGTTTTTTCTCACATGCAACCCGTGAGCAGTTAATTATTAATTATACATAAAGGGTTCAATGTGCTCAAACTGTAGATATAACAATTGATTTCAGATAAAATATAGGCAGTCAAAAGCTGATGGGTATGATAAATTGAAACCCATGATTTACAGATGGTCTCAAAGGACAATATGACTTACAATTCCTAGCAAGCAGGTGTTTTCCCTCAATGCCCCTATGCATCCGGTGAAACTGATGACAAAAACCAGACCACCAGCGACAAGAAGCACAATGGAGAGGTCGAGAATGATGTCGAAGGCGCTCTGTACCTTTACCAGGCCTTGTGTGTTATACTTGTCCAGGAAAGCCCAAAGACCAATTCCCACCATTAAAATTCCCACAATCTATTGTGGATAAAAAGTGAAACTAAATTCATTAGAACCTCTATATTCGTCATGACTTCAAGAAAAATGAAATCCTTTTAATATGATACGATTTGTTACTTTCTTAAGGGGGATTACAACCCTATCCCTTTCAATAAGTAAATTTGCAACGACACTCACAGCCAAACAAAAAGAGATTAAATAAAAATAAAATTTTTTTAAAATAGCTTGATGGATCAGCAAGTGCATCATATTGTTGTTTTTCACTTTGAAGTGGTAGATTTAAAAAAAATTAATAAACAAGTTTGAAAAATGTCCGATAATTTGCATTCTCATGCTGCACGTGCTGGCAACATGTGCAAATTAACGGACATTTTTCAAACTTATTTATGAATTTTAAAAAAATCTACCAGTTCAAAGTGAAAAACAACAATTTGATGCACTTGCTGATCCATCAAGCTATTTTAAACAATTTTTATTTTTATTTAATCTCTTTTTGTTTGTCTGTGAGTGTCGCTGCAAATTTACCCATTGAAAGGGATAGGGTTGTAATCCCCCTTAAAACGAAAAAAACAAGAACACTGGACAAGTTGTTGGCAAAATTGAGTGCTAGTAAAACGTTGGAAGAGGGACAATTAAGAAAAAAAGGATTTAATCAGATTCCAGGCTAGGAACAGATTAATCCAATTTCTGTAAACAACTCTAGAAAAAATTGATTCTAAATTAGTCTGTCTCTCGGGTATTCAATTTCTTGTGGTATAACAATTTGTAATGATAACTGAAATTCTCTCGTTAACAAAATAATTAAAAAATGGTGTTACATGGGACAGTGAAGCATTTTGAAACTAGTCGAGGTTACGTAGGAATAGTTGATTATAATTAATTTACTTTTCAGAAATTTCAGGCTGGTGGGAATAATATAAACCACCTAGCTTCTCATAACTTTGAACTACTTTAATGACTTTATAATCTAGTACATGGGCAGATACTTTGATCAGCTTATGTACATGGCTTTTAAGACTTGATGTTTCGTTTAGGGCCGGTTGCACCAACAAAGGTTAAATAAAAGGTTAGCTAACCTGAGGTTTATATAAAACCACGAGTTAAACTCAGGGTTAGCCTCATTGGTTTTCTTCAAGTTAACCAAAGGTCAACTGTTAGCTTCCTTTGGTGCAATGCTTTTACTAGTTAACTTACGGTTAACCTTAGGTTTAGCTTAACCTTTATTGGTGCAACCAGCCCTTAGTACATTTAAATTAATATTAATTAATTCTCTTTTGATAAAGTGGAATTGCAACATTGTGAAATAAGATATGGAATTAATGTTAAAAAATGAGTACATGTGTCCACTTGTTTTAAATCCTGCAGATCGATATTGCACTCATCAAAACTAGTATGTTTTTGTGTGTATTTATATTACCCATATGATGAAGTTGATGAAGAACATGGAATACTTGACACAAGTTGAGATGTAATCAATATTCGGAGGCGGTGGAATGTCCCGAGGGGATCGATGATCACCCCTCGATCCTCTAGGATTCGACGCCATTAATACCTGAATGAGTAAATTTTTAAATTTCAAAACAAAATAGTAAAATACCTTGAAACAGTAAAGTAGCCATGCAAAAGTTCAATTACACAGGAAGTGTTGGAATCAGGGCGTTGGCTTGTAACTTGTTTTTACCGGTGGCCATACTAACGAGAAGATCGAGAAATTTTTCAATGATTTAGCCATATGAAAATTACGACACACATTGTTCTTCGAATAAAAACAATTGAATTCATCGTATGGATGAGATTATAAACAAGCTACGAGTGAAACACGCAATCATGAAACAAAATATTACAGGGTGTCCAGGAACAAACTTCTCATCTTTTTTTTTAAAAAACTGGTGTGGTAAGGCGAAACTTAAACATAAAGTACACTGTAATAAAAATAGAATAAAAGCGTGTATTATAACTTTTTTACTAATTAAATTAAAGTTTGTTCGGCAAATTACGGAAGCGCCCAGAGGACTTGTTGCGAATTTTAGATTTACTCCTTTTTACGCTGGGATAAAAAAGGAGCCAATGAACAAGTAACGTGTCACTCTGTATAAAGATAACCAATCAGGATTAGGGAGTTGCGGGTCATCTGATGTACCGTGATGCTCGAGTCATCACGCCCCCATTTTATTTGCGGGACCGACGGTTCGTGGATGTGGGTTGCATGTGCTCGTGATCGCGCTTCAGTTTTCTAGTTTTAGGATTTTGTAGTTACGTTTTTAAACTTAATTTATGTTTTAAAATTAGATAAGGGTTCTGTGCAAACGATATCTTGGGTACGGAAATACCATCAGAAAACAAAATCAATCATGGTCACCAGGTGGTAATTACAGTGACGATGGCTTCTGCTGGGCACTGTATGGAAATAATAAATAACCAGGTAAGTTCGGGTTTCTGACAGGAAAATTCTTCACACAAATATCCCGGTAAGTACACAATTTAAATGGTTTTTAAATTTAATTTTATTGTTTGCATGTTATCGATGGTGAATTTAAGGAAAAAGACCCAGGCGGCAATTGTCTCGAGGGGCCTAGCTATTTAAAAAAAAGTTGTGATATAGTGATCTTTGTGAGTAAAAAACCCACCAAACATGTTTTCTTTCATATAGTATCAACGTTGGTCATTTTGACGACATTTTTGTAGCTCAAATTCTTCGTCCTGAAGACGTTATTTTTCACCAAAAAAAAATGACGTGTTTAGGACTGAAGCATTTCCTAGAACTGGCGAAATTTAGGTTGCTTCATTTAGATGCTGGAAAATTAATAGACAGAATTGAATATTGCAATTTATAACGAATTACATAGGTACATGAAACGCATTTTTAATGCAATGCAATCGCGGATAAACACAAATTTGAAGTCCAGCTGCATCTCTAAATAGAAACGTGTAAAACGATTAGCATCAGATTGTTAACAGGCTACTATTGATAAGAGGAGGTTTCAATTTGGCATGGTAGTGTGAAATTATCAATTAGCAACTGTAGAGCGCAATTCCTTATCTTTACAAGGGACTTAAATTACTTCTAAAGAGAAGCCGCCCTGGGACCTTCCACAGTGTCATGTTTTTCACACTATCCAGGAAAAAATGAGGACAGACAATTGACATCCGTCTGTTAAAACCTGGTAATGGCTGCACGTGTTCATATACTACACTTGACCAGTCTCCGGACTGATCTACTGCGCATGCACCAACTATGGTTCAAATTGGGAAGCATTTTCAAACGATGTGGAGGGGCCGCCATTTTCCGAAAGGTACGACTTCACCGCACCAAAAGCAAAAGCAAAAGCAGAGTTTTCGAAAACATCTTTTTGAAACTTACAGTGTGGACGCTCCACAAAACATGTTTTTGTGCTTTTTGCTTTCAAAAGCATGCTTTTGAAAG
>JAQGAE010006280.1:0-10293 GCA_034696685.1 Julus scandinavius
GATTCTGTTTAGCCTTGTGTGGACCCTGTTTAGCCTTGTGGGGATCCTATTTAGCCTTGTCTGGATCCTATTTAGCCATTTGTGGACCCTATTTAGCCTTGTCTGGGCCCTAGTTAGCCCTATGGATCCTATTTAGCCTTGTCTGGATCCTATTTAGTTTTGTCTGGATCCTATTTAGCCATGTCTGGATCCTATTTAGCCTTGTCTGGATCCTATTCAGCCTTGTCTGGATCCTATTTAGCCTTGTCTGGATCCTGTTTAGCCTTGTATGGACCCTATCTAGCCTTGTGTGGACCCTATTTAGCCTTGTGGGGATCCTATTTAGCCTTGTATGGGCCGTATTTAGCGTGTGGGAACCCCTTTTTTAGCCCTGTGGACTCTATTTAGCCTTTTATGGAACTTTTTTAGCTTGTGTGGACCCTGTTTTGCTTTGTATGGCCAATTTTTACAATTTTCATGTTATTTAATGATTATCGCCATTGGTTGCCATGACAACCACTGATTTAATATTGGGGATTTGGAACCCATGGTTTCATGTTTTGGGGGCCTCTTGTTCGGGTTTAACTTATCTGGTTTGCTCATTTTGTGTACACACTGCTAAGCCTTGGTTTCGAATCCAGTTTCAGAAATTTCGTATTATTCGCTAGGCCTTTGATGGGAACCAGTTTCTGCTGTTTTGGAAAAAAAATCGTGGTCACGGGATATTGTGATATTCTGCTAGACTTAATTTCTAAACGACTTGGTGAATCTCAAAATTTGTATTGAGTACCTGAAGACCTGTTGCAGGTCCTGAAATCGAGGTGTCCGAGGTACCTCTCATCCTGAAGCCACGTCCCCACCAACGAAAACTCGTTTGAAGGTGGTTTTGGACACAAACTTTTTAGCACAAACTTATGGATGAACTCCTGTTTTTAGCCATAGTATATTGGCCTTGGTAAGAGCGCCATTTGCAACAAACATTTCCTCTGTTTAGAAATGCGCTTTTGATGTGGACAAACTTTGTTTCTGTTTCTGTTTCGTGTTTTCTCTGGTCTGTGTATTGCCTTTGATCTCTACCGCCCTTTGGCAAAATGTTTTTGAAAGCAAAACTACCAGAAGTTTGCTGAAACACCGGGATGTTCCTCGGTACAAGCGCCGCAAAGTGAAAACATTTTATCGTTTCATCCCTCCTTCTCTTTGGCGAAATGTTTTCAAAGTATGCGTTTGAAAGCAAAACTACCAGAAGTTTCCTGAAACATCGGTGCGTTCCTCGGTACAAGCGCCGTAAAGTGAAAACATTTTTTCCATTGGTCCCGACCGCTTTTTGGGCGACTGGCGAAATGTTTAAAAAGTTTGCTGAAACATCAAGAAGTGGTACAAGCGCCGTAAAGCGAAAACATTTTTTCCTTTGATCCCTCCCTCCCTCTCTTTAGCGAAATGTTTTCAAAAGTATGCGTTTGAAAGCTAAAACTACCAGAAGTTTACTTAAACATCGGTGCGTTCCTCGGTAGAAGTGCTGTAAAGTGAAAACATTTTATCGTTTCATTCCGACCGCTTCTTGGGTGATTGGCAAAATGGTTTTAAAAGTTTGCTGAAACATCGAGAAGTGGTACAAGCGCCGTAAAGCGAAAACATTTTTTCCTTTGATCCCTCCCTCTCTTTGGCGAAATGTTTTCAAAAGTATGCGTTTGAAAGCAAAACTACCAGAAGTTTGCTGAAACATCGGTGTGTTCCTCGGTACAAGCGCCGTAAAGTGAAAACATTTTATCGTTTCATCCCAACTACCAGAAGTTTGCTGAAACATCGGTGCGTTCCTCGGTACAAGCGCCGTAAAGTGAAAACATTTTATCGTTTCATCCCGACCGCTTCTTGGGCGATTGGCCAAATGTTTTTAAAAACCTGGTGTTTTTAAAAGTTTGCTGAAACATCGAGAAATGGTACAAGCGCCGTAAAGTGAAAACATTTTTTCTTTTGATCCCTCCCTCTCTTTGGCGAAATGTTTTCAAAAGTATGTTTTCGAAAGCAAAAACTACCAGAAGTTTGCTGAAACATCGGTGCATGCGCCGTAAAGTGAAAACATTTGTTTCTTTTATCCCGACTTTCTCTTGGGCAGTCGACGAAATGTTTGCCGAAACATCGGGACGGAAGTTTGGCAAAGAAATCTTGTATCGCAAACATGCTTTCGCAAACGTTATGCAGAGGAATAAATGTTGAGGGTTTGGATAAACAAGAATGTCGATGTGTTACATGTGAGAACATGTCTTCGTTATATAACCGGACATGTTTTTTTTGTTTGCGAAAACGGCCTTCGTGCGACCATTTTGGGCAACGAAGGCTCTTGAGTAAAACACGATAAGCTTTGATGAAATTGTCGTTTTGTACGCCCAAACCGCGTGTTTGGACGGCCTTCGATGCTTGGCTAGTTTCATTCATGAATGTTTCCACGATTGTGTTTCATTGAACAAATTTGCCCACAAACCTGTTATGATAATGACTTCCTCGGTTTCGGTGTGGACAACTCGAGGTTGGTCCATAGCACACGAGTGTTGAGTGTGGTGTGCGGAGAGTGTGTTTCTTGGATTTATCTCAGATGGTACCGGATATCTGGAAGGTTCTGGAAGATTACGAGAGGTAAATAAAACCCAGATGTGGAGCATTTTTGGGCAAATGTTTGATATTTGGGACGAATTCGACAAATGTTTGGTATATATGGAACTAATTTGACAGCCATTGAAATGTACGTGTAATCATGTATAAGTCCGAATTTGTTTTCAGCTAGGCTGGAATCCATTTCGTGACCAAGGCTAAGGCTAAATGAAGTGCTTGTGTCGTGTTTCAACCTAGTTGAATTTGTTATCCATTTGGTTGAAATCTATTTCGTGACCAACGCTAAGGCTGAATTAGCTCACATCGACATTTGCATAAATTCTATCCGAATCCGATTTCAGCTAGGCTGGAATCCATTCCGTGACCAAAACTAAGGCTGAATTAAGTGCTTGTTGCGTATTTCAACTTGATTGAAATCCATTTCGTGACCAATGCTAAGGCTGCTTTAGCTTTCTTTGACATTTGAGTAACTTCTATCTGAATCTGATTTCAGCTAAGTTGAAATCCATTTCGTGACCACAGCTAAGGTTGCATTAGCTGCTTGTGGCGCATTTCAACCTAGTTGAATCAGTTTTGAATTAGTCTAAGTTAAAATCCATTTCGTGACCACAGCTAAGGCTGCATTAGCTGCTTGTTGCGCATTTAAACCTAGTTTTATCCATTTTTAACTTAGTTGAAATCCATTTCGTGACCACGCCTAAAGATGTATTAGGTGCTCGTTGCGTATTTCGACCTAGTTAAATCGGTTAAAATCCATTTCGTGACCACACTTAAGGCTACATTAGCTCACATCCACAATTGCATAAATTCTATCTGAATCTGATTTCAGCTAGTTTGAAATCAATTTCGTGACCACAGCCAAATTTTCATCAGCTGCTTGTTGCGTATTTCGACCAAGTTAAATCGGTTAAAATCCATTTCGTGACCACAGCTAAGACTACATTATCTGCTTGTAGCCGCGTATGCTGAAAAAACTGGCAACCTAAGCCTCTTATAATAACTGTACCCTGGTCACGGAATGAATTTCAACCGATTTAATCAGATTCGAAAAACGATTCAACTAAGTTTAAAAAAAATTCGTTTCGTGACCACAGCTGTGGCTTTGGATGGCAGTTTTTCAGCATACGCAACAAGCACCTGATGCAACATTAGATGTGGTCACAAAATGGATTTTTAACTTACTAGTTGAATCTAATTAAATCCTTTGAAATCAGTTTCGTGACCAGGCTACAGCTATTGTAAGAGGCTTTGGATGGCAGTTTTTCAGCATATGCTACAAGTACCTAATCTTACTTGTGACTCTAGTGGTCATAAAATGGATTTTTAACTTACTAGTTGAATCTAATTAAATCCGTTGAAATCCGTTTCGTGACCAGGCTACAGCTATTGTCAGAGGCTTTGGATGGCAGTTTTCCGGCATACGCTACAAGCACCTAATGCAACCTTAGTTGTGGTCACAAAATGGATTTTTAACTTAGTTGAACCTAATCGAATCCGTTGAAATCCGTTTCGTGACCAGGCTACAGCTGTATTAAGAGGCTTTTGATGTCAGTTTTTCAGCCTTTTATCAGTTGAGGGTAGACCTCGACATTTTTTTCCCCGGTTTCCAAGAAATCCTTGAATCGCAAACGTGTTTTTAATGAGAAAAAAGTTGTCATTTCATCGTGTTGCGCGAGTGCGTAATTTGAACGGTGGGAAAAACCGGTACGTTTCATTTTTTTGAGTTTGCATACCGCAAGGGTTAATGCTACCCCTTTGCCTTATTTTTGTGCCCCCTGGAGGGCGCTGCGGGCGTCTTTGCTACCGAACAACGTGTAACTGCGCGTGTTGTCGCCATCTTTGTTATCGGCTCCTTGCCAATATGCGTGCAGATGTAGGTTGGAGCGTCTGCCAGGAGGCGCCACTGTCATACTTTTGAGTGTTCCGCTTCTGGCGACAGTTTGAATGTTATGTCGCAGAAAAACGAGTCACTCGCGAAAATCCCCCTCAATTGGAGTTATGTAAGATTTTCTCGTGTGCTGTTCTCGGAAAATGCATATTTTATTGTGGCTGGAAGACAGGTGGCGCCCCCTAACTCGAGTCTTGTGTCATAACATGTCCCGCTTGATTTGTGTCAAACGTGTGTGGAATCTGCAAATAGTCCCAAGGGGGGGGGGGGATGAATTCTCAGAAGACACTGTTGCAGACAGGGTTCGTTCATACTGTCAAGCGTATAGGCATGGCTGCACCACAAATTGGAATAGGATGGATATTTAGCCAGGTATAGGCCTATTTAGCCATGTCTAGACCTGTATAGCCATGTCTAGGCCTGTTTAGCCATGTCTAGACCTGTATAGCCATGTAAAGGCTTATTTAGCCATGCATAGGCTTATTTAGCTATACATAGACCTATTAGCCATGTCCAGTTTGTATTTAGCCATTATAGGCTGCATTTAGCCATGTATAAGCCTTTTTAGCTATGTAAAGGGATATTTAGCCATGTCCAGTTTGTATTTACTTATGTCTAGGCCTATTTACCCATGTCTAGACCTGTATAGCTATGTAAAGACTTATTTAGCCACGTATAGGCTTATTTAGCCATGTTTAGATTGTATTTAGCCATGTTTAGACCTATTTAGCTATTTTAGGCTGCATTTAGCCATGTATAAGCCTATTTAGCCATGTCTAGCTTGCATTTATCCATTTTACTCTGCATTTAGCCATGTCTAGACCTGTATAGCCATGTAAAGGCTTATTTATCCATGTATAGAATTACTTAGCTATGTATAGGCTTACTTAGCTATATATATAGACCTATTTAGCCATGTCCAGTTTTTATTTAGCCATTATAGGCTGCATTTAGCCATGTCTAGCTTGCATTTATCCATTTTATTCTGCATTTAGCCATGTCTAGACCTATTTAGCCATGTAAAGGCTTATTTAGCCATGTAGAAGCCTATTTAGCCATTATAGGTTGCGTTTAGGCCTATTTAGCCATGTATGGACCATAAACTTTTTGAATGACCGTATACATGGCTATTCTACATGTCCAGTTGATGTGGTGCTGCCATGTACTCGTGTACGTTTTGACCCTTGACCTTTTGTTGTCTCCGTGGACGCTGTGGGAGTCTCTTGGATGTTTGTTCGTCCAAACCGGATCTCGCCATATCCAGGAGGGGAAAACCCGTTGGGTGGAGCCGCTGTGTTGTCGTCTGGGTGGTCAAGGCCCCTGGTTGACCCCCGGGAGAGCGGACTCATTAGTGACCCGTTTTGTGTAGCTCCAACTGGAATCACTGGATATGGAAATCAGGAGCACCCGAGTGGCGATGGGGAAACAACGCCCCCTGGCGATGGAACACGAACGAGGGGTCAACGTGAACCCACCCGAGGTGCACGTGCTCTTGACCCTTGCTGGTGGTCACTCATGTTCTGCTTGACTCGAGGTTGGATTCCCTTGTGTACATTCATATGGACATGAAGAGTCCCAAAAGTTGCTCTCCAAAGCTATCTTTCCAAAACTTTCTCCAAAAGTTCCTCTATGAAAGTTGCTCTCCAAAGGATTTCTTTTCAAAAGTTGCCCTCCAAAAGGTTCCCAAACGTTTCTGCAGAAGTTTCTCTCCAAAAGTTCTTCTATAAAAGTTACTCTCCGAAAGTTACTCCAGAAGTTTCTCCAAAGGTTTCTCTATAAATGTTGCTTTCCAAAGGATTTCTTTTCAAAAGTTTCTCCAGAAGGTTCTCTCCAAAAGTTCCTTTATAAAAGTTCCTCTATAAAACTTTCTCTCCAAAGGATTTCTTTTCAAAAGTTGCCCTCCAAAAGTTTCTCCAGAAGGTTCTCTCCAAAATTTCCTTTATAAAAGTTGCTCTCCAAAAGTTTCTCTATAAAAGTTGCTCTTCAAAGGAATTCTTTTCAAAAGTTTCTCCAGAAGTTTCTCTCCAAAAGTTCTTCTATAAAAGTTGCTCTCCAAAAGTTACTCCAGAAGTCTCTCCAAAGGTTTCTCTGTAAATGTTGCTCTCCAAAGGATTTCTTTTCAAAAGTTGCCCTCCAAACGTTTCTCCAGAAGTTTTTCTCCAAAAGTTCTTCTATAAAAGTTGCTCTCCAAAAGTTACTCCAGAAGTTTCTCCAAAGGTTTCTCTATAAAAGTTGCTCTCCAAAGGATTTCTTTTCAAAAGTTTCTCCAGAAGGTTCTCTCCAAAAGTTTTTTCTCCAGAAGTTTCTTTCCAGAAGTTTCTCTCCAAAGGTTTCTTTCCAAACGTTTCTTTCCAAAAGTTTATCTACAAATGTTTCCTTCCAAATGTTTCTCCAGAAGTTTATTTTTAAAAGTTTATCTACAAATGTTTCCTTCCAAATGTTTCTTTAGAAGTTTATTTCCAAAAGTTTCTGCAGAAGTTTCTCCAAACGTTTCTTTCCAAAAGCTTCTCTCCAGAAGTTTCCCAAAAAGTTTCTCTCCAGAAGTTCCTTTATGAAAGTTGCTCTCCAAAAGTTTCTCTATAAAAGTTGCTCTTTAAAGGATTTCTTTTCAAAAGTTTCTCCAGAAGGTTCTCTCCAAATGTTTCTCCAGAAGTTTCTCTCCAAAAGTTCTTCTATAAAAGTTGCTCTCCAAAAGTTACTCCAGAAGTTTCTCCAAAGGTTTCTCTATAAATGTTGCTTTCCAAAGGATTTCTTTTCAAAAGTTGCTCTCCAAAAGTTTCTCTCCAAAAGTTCCTCTATAAAACTTGCTCTCCAAAGGATTTCTTTTCAAAAGTTGCCCTCCAAAAGTTTCTCCAGAAGGTTCTCTCCAAAATTTCCTTTATAAAAGTTGCTCTCCAAAAGTTTCTCTATAAAAGTTGCTCTTCAAAGGAATTCTTTTCAAAAGTTTCTCCAGAAGTTTCTCTCCAAAAGTTCTTCTATAAAAGTTGCTCTCCAAAAGTTACTCCAGAAGTCTCTCCAAAGGTTTCTCTGTAAATGTTGCTCTCCAAAGGATTTCTTTTCAAAAGTTGCCCTCCAAACGTTTCTCCAGAAGTTTTTCTCCAAAAGTTCTTCTATAAAAGTTGCTCTCCAAAAGTTACTCCAGAAGTTTCTCCAAAGGTTTCTCTATAAAAGTTGCTCTCCAAAGGATTTCTTTTCAAAAGTTTCTCCAGAAGGTTCTCTCCAAAAGTTTTTTCTCCAAAAGTTTCTCTTCAAATGTTTCCTTCCAAATCTTTCTCCAGAAGTTTATTTCCAAAAGTTGATCTCCAAATGTTTAATTCCAAATGCTTCTTTAGAAGTTTATCTCCAAATGTTTCATTCCAAATGTTTCTCCAGAAGTTTATTTCCAAAAATTTCTGCAGAATTTTCTCCAAACGTTTCTTTTCAAATGCCTCTCTCCAGAAGTTTCCCCAAACGGTTCTTTCCTAAAGTTTCTCTCCAGAAGTTTCCCCAAAAGTTTCTCTCGTTGCCCTCCAAAAGTTTCTCTCCAAAAGTGACTCCAAATGATTCTCTGTAAAAATTTCCAAGGTTTCCCCTGAAGTGACAACATGAAAAATAGTGTTTTGAGAAGCAGAGAATAAGGTAGATATACACACAAGTGGGCGGGTTTGTTGTTTCTGGAAGCCATGATGACACATGTGGAGTCCACCAGTATATCTAGTTGTTTGTTCCACTTTGGATGTTGTTGGAAGCAGCGCTTCTGAAACTGTTATTTTTAAATCCCTGGCGTTTTTCTCGAAATTAGTCATATTTTCTGGGATTTCTTGGCCCAGGGTCTCGGATGCCTAAATTTAAAAAGTGACTCTTGGCGCCATTTGCAGATCAGGAGACGAAATCCGAAAAACTCTTGGTTTAGACTCGGTTAGACATTCGAACTAACCGGTCGCAAAATACGAACATTTTCAAAACGAAACACAATTTTAGTTGTGTTTTACACGAATTTTCCGATCAGATCCGGGAATCCGGATCACCGAATCTCAGAATCTCTTCCGTTAAGTTTTAGAGATTCTGCAACGACGAGTTCATGCTTTCGAGTTGTTGAGTTCAATCGCAGCGCGCTGGGCCAACGGAACATTTGCCAAAATGAGAGTCCACATCCAACGTTTTGTAAGTAAGATTTTTGTTCTTTTTCATCCGGATTAACCGGCCTTCTAAATGCCGCATCTTTTATTCTCGCACGATCATCTAAAGAGTTGCTTTCTTTATTCCTGAGCACGTACTCGTCAACACTCGTGTTGTTGGAGTACACGTGTACTGTTGTTCTCTTCTTCTAAAGCATGTTTTTGGACATTTCTCGATGTTGGTGGCAGTCAACATTTGACCAACTTTGACTAAATGTAAAGTTGCCAATCGTTGAATTGATGTGGGCAGTCAACATTTGGCTAAAGGTAAAGTTGATGCCTGTCAACATTTGATCAACTTTGGCTAAAAGTAAAGTTGCCAATCGTTGAATTGATGTGGGCAGTCAACTTTTGGCTGAAGGTAAAGTTGATGCCTGTCAACATTTGGTCAACTTTGGCTAAAAGTAAAGTTGTCAATCGTTGAATTGATGTGGGCAGTCAACATTTGGTTAACTTTGACTAAAGGTAAAGTTGCAATTGCCAATCGGTAGTTTGATGTTGGCAGTCAACATTTGGCCAACTTTTGGCTAAATGTAAAGTTGCCAATCGTTGAATTGATGTGGGCAGTCAACATTTGGTCCACTTTGGCTAAAAGTAAAGTTTCCAATCGTTGAATTGATGTGAACAGTCAACATTTGGCCAACTTTGGCTGAAGGTAAAGTTGATGCCTGTCAACATTTGGTCCACTTTGGCTAAAAGTAAAGTTGCCAATCGTTGAATTGATGTGGGCAGTCAACATTTGGCCAACTTTGACTAAAGGTAAAGTTGCAATTGCCAATCGGTAGTTTGATGTTGGCAGTCAACATTTGGCCAACTTTTGCTAAAGGTCAAGTTGGTGGCAGTCAACATTTGGCCAACTTTGGTTAACAGTAAAGTTGCCAATCGTTGGATTGATGTGGGCAATCAACATTTGGCTAACTTTGGCTAAAGGTAAAGTTGCCAATCGTTGTTTTGATGTTGGCAGTCAACATTTGGCCAACTTTGGCTAAAAGTAAAGTTGCCAATCGGTGGCTTTATGTTAGCGGTCAACTCAGCCAACTTTTGTTGATGGTATAAAGTTGCTAATCGTTGCTTTGATGTTGGCAGTCAACTTTTGACACCATGTTGGCACAAATGACGGAGTTGCTAATGTCAAAAAACCTCTTCCAATGTACACGTGCGGTTTTTCTGAAAATCACTAACCGCTTCTGTTTTAAAGTATATTTGTGGAGAAGACGTCACGAATGACGTGTTGTGGGAGGATTAATTGGCTACCAAAAATGGGCCATCGTAACACGTGGTGTGTTGCGCTTCTAGCAAGAAATGTTGTCGAAGGTGTGTTTTCGACTTAAAACTCCTCCGTTTATGTGTTTTCGACACGTGTTCCTGGAAGTGTATAAATACAGATTTCGAGGTTTTCCTAAATATAGGACAACTCCAACAATGTCCGAATAATCTTTCGAATGCCTCAGACGCGTTTTGGCGTCACATCAAACGGAAGCAGACGATTCTTGGAATTCTGAAATTTCTCTGGATCTGTTGGGACATTTAATGGGCAGTTGAGTCATCATGGTTGTAAAGGTACGACTTCACCGCACCAAAAGCTAAAGCAAAAGCAGAGTTTTCGAAAACATGTTTTTGAAACTTACAGTGTGGACGCTCCACAAAACATGTTTTTGTGCT
>JAQGAE010006281.1:0-10290 GCA_034696685.1 Julus scandinavius
GTCACGTGAAGTGATCCGGGATCACTAGGTACTGCGCACGCGCGCGCGTCATATCCGGCCTTAGCAGACGGATTCATTGCTCACTGTGCGCCACTTTCGCCCAGTGTGAACCAGCCTTTAGGCTATAAATATAAGTTGACAAACATGTTTTCAATAAATGAACATGCAATAATTGGGAGTAGTTTAAAATAGTGACACTTTAAAGGATTTATCTCCAGACAAATAAATTGCGAATTTAACACCATACATACGACAATGTGTTTTTTTTAGGAAGGGGGGAGGGGAGGAGAAAACCCTATTAATGTCAGAAATATAATACTTTCCAGCAAACATTTTTTTCAAAATTGTTGTCACAATCTCTTCCAGGAAAGGTAGACTAAGTACGAGGAAAGAAGATTAAGTATGGGACTGTTTGATAGGTTTTATGTGCTGTATTATTAAAAACTGGTGCAGGGACTATCAAACGCAACCGACGTGGAGGTCATAAACACCATTTCGCTCACTCGGTGGAATTCCGAGCCATATCTGCTTCACATACTTGTTATTTGCTTGAATGCAATTCAACGATGGAATTCGCTTCCAAATTATACCCCTAAGCCCACAAGAAATTTAATTTAATGATGATAGTGTATGTCCATTGAGTCGAATATAACCTGCCTACAAAATAAATTTAGGTACACAAAAGTGGAAAAAAAAAATAGCATCCACACATTTGTCTTCCTTAACAAATATACATTGCGCTAGGTTTATCTGAAATAACCGTACCATATAATTGGTCTTCAAATAACATTATTATGCAAATATGAACCATCATAAACTTGGAATCGAGATTATTGAAATGGCAGTAATAAGGACAGCATATACAAATTACCATTGTTTATAGTTGTAAACCTAAACTATCTGAACAACAACTACTAAAAATATGTACACCCACATAACTAAATGTTGCCAAAATACAAATATATCTTGTCCCTATTAAAAACCAGAAATTTAGAAGAAGTGAATCAAGTGATTTTGGTGAAAATCAATTCATTTTGTGTAAAATTGCTCAACGTTACCAATTTTGGTTGGCATGAAATGGACAAACCAAAAGAAAATGTCATACTGCATGTTGTATGACATGTTGTGTGCTGCTCACAAAACTGAGACAGCTTGGTCAAATCAAGACAGTTGAGAGCAGGTAAGGAGTGGAAAAGGGAAATCAGGCATCAGGTCCATAAAAGGGACAGGCGGAGCAGAAAACAAGTTATAAAGCCCTAAAAGCCGCTCAGTTGAAGCATGAATGCCGGCATTTTTGCATCGACCAGCTCCCCAACGACAACTGAACACCTCCCAGTCTCAGACATTGCTTTGGGTGTGATATAGTTCAACGTGGTGGGTGTACAGTATCCAATATGCAATTTAAACCCTGCCCATGTACTGTGTGAACCTTCATCACAAAGAAAATCCGAGTGTGTCGAAGCTCATTAACAACGGACCACTTAATCAACAAAGACCTTCATTGTTCAGTGACTGCAAGATATGCAATGCCCCAGCTAACACGAATCTACCAGTATAGTTAAATATTGAGCACATCGACAAAAAACATCCATCACAACTTGAAATGCAAATAATATTTCTCAAATTCCGATGCAAATTATTTTCAGTGTTGGGCAGATTAGGATTTTCAGTACAATTGAAGGGCTAATTGCAACAATGTGATAAGCCACACATTTCAAATTGTTCAGGAGAGCGATTTTTAAGTTTTAAAAAATTCTATAATTCTAATGGACGATCCAATTAACAATTGTTCATGTTATCATAATCTTTAAACATACCTAGTAGGCACCCCTTCCAACATTCAGAAGTCAATTTAATCATGAGGAATATTTATTATGTATAATTTTTTTTAAAGCAATAATAAGATTTTTGTGGCTCGTCATTATTTTGCCCAAAAATAATTTGTCAAATGTTTTTTATAGATAGAACCAAATTATAAAAAAATAAAGTACAATGCACAAATACTGCAAAATTATGTTTAAATTTTAATGTTTAATAATCATTTTTTTAAAATGTGTGCACTATATTATGATCTCTACAAGATCATAAACTTTTCCACAAATTATTTTACTCGTAACTTACTGAGCTCGAATGAGACGATTCCTCTTATTCTTTGTGGTAATCCACATCCTGGCCTGTGTCATTTTCAAATTCACTTAAACTATCATTACTCTCACCTAACATATCCCCAAAATCAACATTTTCGCTCGTGATGCAACATGTTGTCATTATTACTCGCCATCTTTGCTTGTGGCTTATCACGTTTTTAGTAAAAAGAACCTGTGATTTTCATGTGGGCAACAAGATGATTATCTGTATTGTAATTCAATCTAGAAGAAATTTAAATGGCTAATCAACCAAATAGCTAGAAATAGTACTGGGGAATAGTTTCATGTAAAAATGTCATTTTTAGAAAAAGGGTGACTTATCACATTGTTGCAATAAGCCCTTCAATTCAAAACATTTCAGCCCCCAACAATGATATAAAAAGAAAATAAGTACAAATTTAAGTTGTCATACCTGAACTCTCGCAGAACTTCCATTGGATTTGTTGAAATTGGCATTGCAAAATCCGTTGGTGCTGCTGTTGGGTGCGTGGGCGTTGCCAGTGGGTCGATGGGACAACCTCAACCTGTTGCTGATCACAAGAATCCTGGCAATGAGGCCATAAAGTACGCAGCTGAGCAGCAATGGAACCACGTAGAACATGATAAGGTCCGCCGAAAAGTAACCCAAGTACTGCTCTCTGTCGACTGCAAAAGTGCAACTCTCCTTATCCGAGAATCCGGCATAGTGGACCGGTATTGTTTTAGTGAGAAATAGCCAGGGTGCGCAGTAGACGGAAGCGAAGATCCACACGCACAAGATGATCCTTTTGGCCCGGTGGACAGTGCACACTGTCTGCGCCTTCATGGGGTGGCAAATTGCGATGTAACGTTCGACTGTGAACGCGGTGATAGAGAGGGAACTTGCGTTGATGCCCAGGTACTGCATGAAGACAAAAAGTGCACAGCCGGCGTTGCCCCAAATCCACTCGTCGCACAGGATAAAGTACGCCAGAATCTCGTTAGGCACTGCGGCCCACAGAACCACACAGTCTGCGATGGCCAGGCTGACCAGGTAGCAGTTGGTGGGCGACTGCATGCTATTGGTGCGCTTGACCACGAGTACAACCATGATGTTGCCCAGCACGCCGATGAGAAAAATGATGCTCTGGAAAAATGTAAAAAAAATGAATAATTAGATCCTGAAACTAGAAAAAAAAACACTCCAACCAACAAAAAACACATCCTGGGTGTCCAGTAGATTTGCTTGAAAAACTTAAGCCTATTTTAAGGGGGATTACAACCCTATCCCTTTCAACGGGTCAAATTTGCAAAGATACTCACAGTCAAACAAAAAAGATTAAATAAAAATTGTTTAAAATAGCTTTATAAATCAGCAAGGTGCTGATCGTGTCATTTTTCACTTTAAAATAGTAGATTTTTTTAAATTAATATTTACTAAATTATTATTTTAATTTTTGCACTCACAACTTGCCTTCTCATGCTGGCAGCATGTGCAAACTATAACAAACATTTTTCAAAGTTGTATATTAATTTTAAAAAATCTACCATTTCAAAGTGAAAAACGACAAGTGGAGCCCCTTGCTGATCCATCAAGCCACCCCAAACAATTCTCACCCCCACCCAAACCTTCTTCATTCAACTGTGAGTATCTTTGAAAACCCGACCCATTGAAAAGGATAGGGTTGTAATCCCCTTTTAAGGATTTCAAGACTCGCCCTTAATTTGCAATGTCCACTCACACGGTCAATTCCACAATATAGTATTTTTCCAAAGAGCTCGAAACATTTTCTACAGCGAATTTCCACTCCTGGTTTTTAAGGCAACTGGACACCACGATATCCCTTACAATATACAAAGAAACTCCATCTTTAATTAGTACAACCAGTTGTAAAAATTATACAGGGACATTTATGGAATATGAAGCTTGATTAGATCCATAGCGTAGAAAACAAATGTTCAAAATTTTGTTTAAGTTCTAACTTATTTGCTTAATTAAATTTACACATGGAACCCTTTCAAATGTTGTATAACTTACAGGAACTAGCCAACTATTTTTAGCATATCACAGGATCTGGATTACACTTAAACAAGTAGTTTATAAAAAGTCCATATTTATGAAATGTTAAATTTAAAAATAATGACAAAAGTCGTTACTAACGTAGGTATACAATCTTCTGAAACAGGTTACAGCCCCTCAACATGGAATTTGCCAGCTAACTGTTGAATTGATAGCATATAAATGGATGTTTTTAAAATTATACTTTAATAAACTCAACATTTTTTATTTGATAAGTACAACAGATGGAGCTGCTGATTTAAATCAGGAACACAAATTTATATCAAACTAGAAAAAACCGACAAAAATTAACGTAAACAAGATAACGACAAAGATGTTAAGAATTCATTATGTAATCTCACTTCATTAACATCTTTGTTTTGTGTTTTATACGATATTTACTTAACATCAATTGCAATTTGGTAGAGATTGTGCAGTGAAGCATATAATTTGTTGATTCTGCGCAACTTGAAATTTTTTTCCTATTCACTCAATTTGTGTTTACAAAAAATCGTCTATAAAAGATGTTCTTTTGGGCTTAAGGCATAGGTTTTGAGATGGCTAGTGTAAACATGGGAATATGTGTGTACCCAGTCACTCTCGGACATGACCAGAATTGTGCTTTGAGTGATTATCCTGTCGAAAGTACCAGCATCGTGTCATTTTTGCCTTCAAGTTTATTTTTTGTAAAAAAAAAAAATAAAAAAAAGATTTTCCGATTTACTAGATCAGAATTTGTAGAAAAGAACTTCTAAATCCTGACGACTATACTTTTTCGTAAAACACATATATAAGGCTAGCAAGCCTGTAGTCGATATTTCATTGTTTCATTGAAAGTACAGGCTCAAGTGTTTATATCATTCTGTACATTTCATTGAGAACATCTTTTAAATCCATGACACTTCAGCTACAAATAATAGCTTAAAGAAATTCTGACGTAAGAATAGATTTAGCATGGGTGAATGTTCGATTTTTCATCCATTATTTATTTCTACCTTCATCGCCTTTACTACTTTTAGCATATTAAAATACCAATGTTTTTAAAACGTGTCATCAGTAAACCTAAATTGAATATGTGCAACGTGTTAAGCAATTGATGGTGATTGAACTCACTTAATTTGCGTGCATTGTGCGTGTCTAAACCAATTTCTGCATAGTGCTTTATTGCTTTTCAAATGTAATTTGTTCATGCTCTCTATTACTACATCTTCTTGCCACAATGGCAGTTCATCGCTTTACAAAATATTGTCATCAATAGGATACCAGAATTGAATAGGCAAGCCAAAAAGTGGTCGGCCATGGACCCATGACATCATTCACACATACACATGTTCAACAATAGACTGAAATTGGGAAGTGAAAATCATTCTTCTTTGTGGTGAAGAACTCGTGCAACTTAGGTGGCACAGAAACCTTAGTTGAAAGCAGTTTGGATTTTATAGCATTCGAAGGTGTAGATTATGAATCAATCGTTTATTCAATTGATAACTGCATAGTATATATACGATAGCTTAGGAAATGATTTACATAAGCGTATTGGATAGTTGTAAATTACATATTCATGTACATGTCGAGAAAAATCTCCAACTTTTCTACAAAGAAAGTCTTCTTGCTTGCTTGCTTGCTGCTGCATTTTCCGTTGAAGCGTTTATGATTGAGTTTGAAAGATTTTGAGAAAATTCAAAACGGCAGGGGATTTTCAAAAGATTGGTATTTTGAAGAATATTGACATGCGCATAATGTATGTGGAAGTTTGCACATGCTTGACTTGCATGGCACATGCCTTTGTTACATGTTTAGATTAGTTTCATTGTCTACAATCCCATTGTATTGATTCCGCCTTTACGTACAAGTTTTAGCTTTGTTCATTTAATTAAATAGATTCAAGGAACCCTTTTTATTTTGTACATCATACCAGAATCCCTTAAATATTTATTTTAAGAAAACGGAAGCAGGTTTTGAATCAATTACGAAACTAGCGCAGTACATAAGTTATGAAAGTGCACAATTTGCATAACTGTTTCTAAATGATATAAGCACATCCTCCTAATATTAAATCTGACAAAGTTTCCTAAAAAATCGATTTTTTAACATGTACATTTTCCTTTCTTTTCTATATTTAAAAAATACAAATTGGCCACGAAACGAAATAATGCAGTCAAATTATTAGATAAAATAATACAATAATGCTAAATTTCAGCAAGATATTTGCAAATGTTAGAATTTTTTAATTTGCAATGACATCCAATATGTGAACTTCTTTTGCATTTTTCTATAGTCTGCTTTCTTGGCAAGAATTAAGAGTTTTTATATAATGTAACTGTAGTTTTTTCATGCATTGAAATGTGCAAACAATTTCTCTATTTATCTTGAATGAATCTATAGTTCAATCTCTCGTTTTTTAAGCAAATGTTTTTGAATTTTTATAAATTAGCAAATTTTTGATGGTAAAAACAAGCAAATAGTGTGGTTGGATTTGATGATAATTTCAACTAATAACTTTATTTAACGTCTTTTGATAACAACAAACTGCTAGCACTTACTTCAATGACAACATTCATTCTAATCTAATAATCCTGTTCTATTTCTTAGCTGTTCCATTTCTTACCTATTCTATTTTTTAAAATTTGGAACACTAGCATGAGGTGGCAAGTTTTATAAATTAATAAGTGGAACACAATTTTGATGGCAAAGACAAGGAATAGGCTTTTTAGAGGATTTAGACATACGGGTAATCCTTATTTGGAATTTATTGCCCAGGCATTGAGAACTGTAGTAGCCATGTATTACCTTGTTGCCATAAGCATGTAATTATTTTGTTAAATGGCTCATATAGCCCTGGTGTCATTTTACATTGGCTCTTGGCTTATATACTGTATATACATGTTCACAGAAGATGCGTATGCCCACATACTGGTTTCAAATACACTTTTGTAATCGCCTATTTTACGAGTACACGGTTGTGCGTTTTCTGTTGTCAGGGGTGTACGTTTATTGTTTTCTATGTCATAAATACATCGGGTACTGTATATCTGTGTTTTCAAATGGCCTTTCAAACCAACTGAAAGGAAAAATTGCAAATTTAGGGACTGCAGATGAGGACAACAATAACATACGTTTATGCACTACAAACTTTCAATCAAATCCTTTGAAAAATGGTAATAACTAAACCATGCAACGTATAAGAGTATTGATAGCTTCAGTGTACATCAATTTCTATATATAGGCTTTTAAAAGTACTACTATCATTGACCTGTCATTAACATTTACAGCATTTGCATATTGTAATGTTGAATCATTATACAACTGGAATCGAAATTATTGAAATGTGGTCACAGGCTAACTTGAAAGAGTTCCCCTTGATTTAGATTCGAAACTCGACCCCTTTGGATAACTTTTATGCTAAAACTGTCTACCAAAATAAGCTAAGGATGATACAAGTAAATTGTGCATGTGTCGTCTCTATTAAAATTCAACATTTTGAAGACAGTGACTTGAGTTCACAGCATAAGGTTGACAGTTTATGATGGGTGTCTGCAGAACGATGGGTGTCTGCAGAACAATGGTTGGGTTTTACTGACATGGTCGTTTTTTTAAAGAGTATACCTACATTTTGAAAAACTCGACACAGTATAATATTACCTAATGATATTTGACATTTTACTGGCTAGGCGTTTTATTAATGGCACATTTATTTCACATATGCACGAATATCAATTATTAACAATTATATAAATATGACAAAACACGCACATTGTTAAATTTATTTGGTATCAACCTAAAATTGCATACGTATACTTGGGGACCATTCAAAAACCACCTGGGGGAGGGGGAAGTCATTATGATGTCCGCTAATGATGGTATATTTCCGTTTTCGGATTTTCTTTTGATTGGTTTTAAAGGTCAGTGAAAGGGGAAATGGAAACCAGAATAAATGTGTCCCCAGTCCCAAATGTACTTCAATTTTTAAAACCTCGGGAAAATCCAGAATTATGCCTATATTTGTGTTAAACACCAATTGTATGCTGGAATTTCCCTTCGAGGTCAGGGAATTTCAGTTAATCAGAAAAATCTGGAAAAATGTCGTGGAATTGGCAGTGAGACGGGTGCTTAGAAATTTATAGGATGGGCATTTGCATGTTCCAACATCTTTGTTGGACACCCTGCTATTAAAAAAATTAAGGACGTCTATAAAGGGGGTGGTCTAGTTAAAATGGAGACCATACGTACAGGGGGTAGGAAAAGTGAGGGGGGGGGGAGGGGAGAGTCAATTTTTGAAGGAATTTCGGGACGTCCTTTTTTTAATGGCCCCTAATGTGCTTATAATCTTAATTCACTATACATTTAAAAGCATTACGTTACGTATCATACTGGTGACTTGGGATAGTCAAAATAAGTCACAACAAGTTATATAACGTATTCACATGCCATGCAATTTACCACTATATGTCAACTACATGTACACTGTAAATACATGTAGGTTGGATGTAAGCCGTGAATGCATAAGAAAAATCAAGCAAGTCATGTGTTCAGTATTTGACATGTTCTGATAACTAGATTTTTCTAAAATACGTGATTCTTGTAAGCAAGTATTTTTAAATAAGATATATTCGTGCAAAACATCCAAAACTATATTCCTTGAAACATTTCACGTATGACTTGTCATATTCCTTAACAGCCATTTTTAACAATTTTAAGAAATTTTTTGTTCTTTATTATTTTTCTATGGGTCAATAAGTAATGAAATCATTGAAAATGTGTATGACTTTATAACCAGCCTGTACATCTATGAAATATGAAATATACATACATTGCATTAAATATGTCTGTGCCGCAATTTAAAAAGGACTTATTAATACATAATATTAACACAATTTAGAGAAACACTAGCAAAATTTTATAAACTAGTTTGCCCACATTAGGTAGAGCTAGAATTGATAAATTTAAGTGTAAATAAAATATTTTTCCTCTACGAATAATAAAAATTTTCATTGTCAGTCAAGATTTAAAAAAAAATATGTATACATGTTATTCCTTGCTTGTTAAGCCCTTTGTTTAATCCTGCACTGGCTTGATAGAAAAATGTAAGGACCTGCTTCAAATTTTACAAAACTTACTTGAAATATAGTCCCGATGATTCTATAGTTGACCGAATAATAAGTGGGATTCATGTTTTGATCATCCTGATGGTCGAACACTGAGGACGTGTTCCCAAATGAAATATTGTGCCAAAAACGTCCACCCGTGTTCCAGCTAAAGTTGCAGCCCGCTTGCAGTGATTCCAGAGCGCCGTGATCATAGAAAGAGCTCTCCGAAAGATTCCTTAATATTTCCGGATCACATGGAAAGTTGTCCATCAGGTGAAAAAACTGCACGGGGCGGTCCACAGACACCATGTTTACGAAATGTGAAGGTTTCTCAGCAGTGGAGTTTCATAACAATTTTGGCATCTGTCTTGACACAAATTCCAACAAGAAGATGGGCACACATACAGCTTAGATGACAAATATGCAATGCTACTGAAAGCGAAGCGACTACACTGATGAGGGCGCAGCACAGGAAGACTGCGATCAATTTTGCCTGAACCAGTCAAAGCAACAGTCGCTGTATGATGACGTACTCCTCTCAAACAGCGTTAGAAACAAGTGCTTCTTTGGGCGTTCCACTAAAACCCTAATGAGGCAAAATCTTGAGTGCAGTGTTACCAAGTCGAAGAAAAATATCATGATACATGTCATTCAACAACAACAAAAAAAATTGGGAGATTGATCGTTTTGCATCGAGCGACCCATGTGTTGGATAAGTTGAATACCGGTTGCTTAAGATTTCAGCAATAAATTCAAGCATGTATTTGTATAGTACAATCTGGCAGGGATGAGGTGGAAGAAGTCAGAGGTTTCTCACATAAATTGAGGGGCGATCTCCTCGTAATGGCTTCATGGTGCGACGAATCGCATGCAGTTGAAGTTAAACCGTAGTGGTGCCACCCTGAGTACTGAGTATACTTGCTATCGTTGACACTGTCAAGTATCTTGGAGTTTATATTAACAAAATCTCTCTTGGAATCACCATTTCACAAAAATTGTTGGTGCAGCGAACCAACGCCTTAGATTCATTCAACGCGTA
>JAQGAE010006282.1:0-10289 GCA_034696685.1 Julus scandinavius
CGTCGGCAAAAACAAATGTCTCTAGACAGCTTTCTAGTAAAAAGGAATTAGGTATGAATGTATGTAGGTAGGAATATGTTTTTTCTTTGAATAAATGTTACACATAACGTTTTTTTGAGTATTTTTTTCGGCATGGAACCCATTATCGTATTTTACATCAATTTATATTGTAAAAATTGTTTCGCTTAACGAGTGTTTCGCTGTACTAGCAATACTCCGGAACGAATTATACTCGTTATGCGAGTTTCCACTGTACATATGTATATGAATTAAGCGCACATTCATTGTGGGACTCAGCTCACCTGGCAATTGGTATTAGCATTTTTGGTTTTGGTTTTTGGATTGATTTGTTAGTTTATAATAGATATAAAGAGAGGAAGGAGTACGGTCACGACCGATTTTTAGAGGAACTATCGTGGCATTTGCCAGAGTGTCTATAAGATCACTAATTGATCCAGTCTCCCTGAATTTTTTAATTAATCTTTTCACAGTTGATTTTTAAAAGATTAACAATAAAAATGCGTTGTTCTTTCGCGTAGCTCTTTATTTTTAATAACCCTAAATTGTCAGCTGTCACGGCTGTCTTTTTTTTCCCTTGTTGGTAACACTTTACCACACAAATGGCGCAAAATTCAAATCTTGCGTGAATTTTGGGACACCCTTATACAAGTTGCTCTTGCAGTCCACCTTCGCAGGCCTGCGCAAGCTGCATTTGGGCACATGTCACAAAAGACACTCAACTTGTGGACTGTGGCAGAGCTGCTTGAATCTAACGCGCATGCGCACCATATGTGGGCCAAATACAGATAGCCCAAGTGAAAAGTTCGTTTGAGTAACCTTAATTGTATATAGTCATATGTTCATGTTTTCAGAAACAAAGTATATGAGACATAATATGGTCTTTTATAACTTTTCTACAATACTACACTGTTTCCGAACCACTTGCATTTGGAGGCAAAGCTCCAATATGTGGCCACATCAGTGCTCATTGGCAAACCAGAGGTGGCTACGAAAACTAAGCTTTTTTGGCAAATCTTTTAACTGGTTTATTTTTTTTGGCACTGAACTGCACATGGTTTTAAGAGAAATTTATTACTTGTTTTTTTTTTCTCTTAAAATGTTAAAGTAGAATGCAAAACCTGTCTACAAACCTTCCAATTAGTGTATACGTTTCCATACGGTTTACTTCCTCGGTGTTATATCTCCAGCCTTTTACAAGCCGTTAAAATGTTGGCCTGATTTTCGGATATAAATTCCGAGTTACATGGCTAAATGTATGCTGCAAGGACCATTAATGAAATCAAGGATTAGCAACGATGACGACGGAATACAAACACCTGTTTGGTTTTCTGGCATCGTTTTGTTGTATAGCTGCGTAACAAACTTTAGTTCGGCAAACTAGAAATGTCAGAAAACAGACCTTCATTGGTTTACTAATCTCGTGGGATTAAACCCAGTAAATCTTTGGCTGATCAAACACAACAGCAAGAAACCGTTTCTTACACCTTATTGCCAGGCTTCTTCTTATTTGGATTCAATCTACGAGATACCATTTGCTAAGACTTTCGCATCAATCCCAAGCGTCTCACTAATGAACGCTTTTTGACCTAATTGGCGTTTGTTAACTCCAGCAATTTTGTCACAAACAGCTGCAAAATCACGGTTTCTCGTGTTTGAGACGCGTAAAACGGTAGAATGCTTTGCAAACACATGTAGCTGTTGTAGGCAATATCAAGTTGATTGACTCAATGCTAATGAAATCTGGAGACCTGGCTTTGAAACACGTCTAAGCTATTCATAACTGTGGTTTCCCAAACTTGTATCAAATACTAAAAGTGTGTTTGACTGTTACACAAAGTTGTTACAGGTGTCTTTATACTTTTATATCAATTCCTATCATAATTATATCTTTATTATAAAGTTGGACGACCATGAAAATTGGACGAGCATTTGTAAATATACTGGGTAAATAACAACAAATGTCACTATAAAATAATTGATCAATACATAGTCTTCATACAAAATACGTTGTTACAGATTTTGTTACAATCTTTATTTTGACATTATATATTGCATCGTATTTTTTTAGTTATTTATTTTATAAAAAAAAGTTTTTTGTCTAATGTGAAAAATACTTTATATTTTATCAAAATGCATCTTTTTTTATAAACGTTTTTGAAATATTGGTGTAAATTTGATAGATATGCCAACCTGTTTAACCACATAATTCCGATCATAAACAGTGGAAACTTGGTTTACGAACTTAATCCGTTCCTTAATCCTGTTCGGGTACCGAAAAGTTCGTGATCCGAATCAGTTTTTCCCATTGCAATTAATGTTAATCCAAATAATGCGTTCTTTGACATACAATTTTTTTTTGCATGTTATGGCTTTATGTGTGGAAATAATACAGACAGGAAATAAATATAACAGTAATATTTTTACAATATTTGCAATGTAGGCTATAACCTTGAAACTAATATCGATTTTAATTTATATCTTTGAAAATTATAACACATTTGTTATGTTTCTTGTATTTAGTAAAACTTATCCATAACAAAAATGTTCTGCTGAAACTAGTAAAACAATTGTATAAACTCGGACCTTTGATTGGTGGTCCTAAGAACAATGATCGTGAACTGAAGCATCGTTCGTAAAGCGAAACATGTGGTGTTTCGTAAACAGATGTTCGTAAACCGAGGTTCCACTGTATAAGCTAATCAGTGAAATCATAAACAAATGCTTTAAATCACCACTGGATATTCATGTATGCAGAATATTGTATATTTTGGGGCTATACTCGTATATTCCGGATGCCTCCCATATGTCGCCTTAAAGGGAGCATTTCTCGATATTAGCCAACTGTTGTCTATAAATCTTCATTGCTTTTTCTTAGTATGTACGTGTATGTGTGCCCTCCTTACACGAGACACAAGCCTCGCCTTAAGTAAATTTCGCATTTGTTCGGCAACTTTATTACTCTTCACTGTACATAGCATCATATTGACTGGAATTGAAAGTGTGTGTGCCGGGCCAAACGTCATCAGCAAAAAAGTTCTGTTTCTAATCATAAATTCAGAGCCAACCTCCATGCATTCAATAAAGGATGAAATCAGTATAGGTACAAAAGGGGTTTGCGTGTACGTGATATTTTTAGGTGAGGAGCCACTTTCAGAATGGTTGAGTTTCGATTGACTGGAAAGGAATCCTGCACCCATTGCGTGAAAAGATGTCAGGAAGTAAAATGAATTAGGATACAAAAAGTTTGGTAATAAGAAGCCAAAGCTGTGTGATGTTAAACGAAATTGTTTAAATGCGACGAAACCTTTCATCTTAATAAAATGGGTTGAAATCTAATTTGATTACATGCAGTGCAATCATTTCAATTGTCTCAACCCATCCGTGGTTTTTTATCAGACAGTGTAGTCAGAGATGAAAAAACTTATCATCAAGATGTGACTTCATAAATCCTTTCCAACTATTCATTTTTCGAGTAAAATTCGTTTGAATTATCTTTATACAAGAGGTTCTCCTCGTGACATTTTACTTTTAATTCGGATTTCCCTTTATTTATGATCAGCCCCTATGGGATCGTATTCTCATCCCCATTTTGCTTACAGTGGGAACAGCTTTCTTTGAACGATAGGATTGATTGCATATATGTTGTAAGCATAAATCGTAAAATCTTTTAATTAACTGGTTCTCGTGAAACGCATAAAACGTTTGTATTCTCGTCATTGGACCATTAACTTTCCACCGTTTCGTGTAACGTCTACGCCTCCATCTATAAGATGTTATATATATTTTTATTTCACAGATATATACATGACATGTTTCTACTTGTTGTTGTAGAAAACGTACAGGGAGTGTACAAAATGATGGAAACAAACTTTATAAATTTGAAGTTGGACATCCATACAATAGTAGAGCGAGCAAAACGCGACATTTAAAAACCTGAAAGTTGTATTAAATTTTTAATACAACTGGGTGGTTCGGTTATGTCTCGTATATTTAAGATGTGTATATATAATCATTTCCAACCTGCAGGTTAAAGGCGCTATACACGTTTGTTATATTTCCCTTCTCCCCAAACGAGCTTTCTAAGCCGTGCTCAATTCGCTTTTTATATTAAATATTCAATTTTAGACAGCCGAAATACGCTTAGGTCTGTAAAATGATCTTCATATTAAGGCCATTTTGAACGCTAAACTACCAGTAAGAAATACCACCGCCATTAAGTACGACATAAATAACATAAAATAGTAATAAGATAAGCGAAAATGGTGCAATTGAGGCTCAGTCTTGTAGGATTCCCTATTGCAAAAGTGCGAATTATTACCAACTGTGCGAAGTCAAACTTTCTCAGATTTATGAGAATCTGACATATAATCTGATACTTGAAGATGTTGTTACTTAAACGCTCTTACACAAACATTCCAATTTCAGCCTCAGGTTAATTCGTAATTACGTTTTTTTTTACATTGTTTATAATTAACCATTTTTGGTACAGTTTTATCGATTTACTTTAAACAAAAGTTTTAAACTGAATTTATAGTTGTTCTTTCTATGTTTAACGAGACAAGTAATTGAAAGCTTAATTTATTTAAAATATGAAAATCTGATAAATCACTTCAGTAGATCTTATTGAATTGGAAACAAATGAAACGTTTAATTTCACATTAAATTGGTAGAACAAAAAAAAAAAAGAAAAAAAGTAGAAAAAAAGAATAATCTGACTTTCTCGAAATTGTAAAAGTTTGTTTTGAAGTATATAATGTAAATATATTTTTTTAAATATTTTTGAAAACAATCGATTATTATTTTACTTGTCGTTGTTATCAATTCAATTCTGTGTGTACGTGATAATATCTGTAACATATACTCTTCATTTAATGTTTCCTGATCTATTATAGCTGAGCTAGTTGGAACCTGGGGTTTCTTTTGTTTTATATAACTCGCGGTATTTCGTTATTAGTTTTATATACGAGGGACAATGATTTTTTTCATTTTCATGTAATATTTTATTTCTCAAAATGTAGGCAAGGGAAGGGGAAGTGGGCTGTCTTAAAATCCTTATATTTTCTATTAAATTTCCTTTTGGTATTTTTTGTTGTCATTTTCAACTTTTGATAAAGATTTTTTCAAATTCTTGATGTTGGTATATTTTCATTTTTAGCAGATAAAGGGGTTATCTTGCGTATAAATTGCTTTTAAACGACTTAAATTTAGTTTAAAAAGATGCGCATTTTTAGTTTCCATCGCGTTTTTGCCCGCAATCTTGAATGTTATCATACTGGCATGGTGAAACAGCAACATATCGTAGCATTGATTAACTATTGATTACAAAATTCCAGGAATTTGTTAAATCTTCTAAGAAATTTTCATAGAAGACGAATTTTTTTTTATTAATAATGATTTTAAAACATTGGGATTCTTCATACAAGACCCGCATTAAACTATTCTATCGTAAATTGAATATAATTTACTTTTTATTAATATTTTCTAAAAATATGGAATATGTATAAAACGTAGCCATGCAAACCTGGCATTGTATAAATTTCCTAAATATGTGCATTGTGTTATAGCAAAATGTAAAAGCCACACACGATATACATTATTTAATGACAGTAATGTATACGAGAGTAATGACAATGATCGAAAGCATGGCTTTTAAAGGTATAATTACGAAACAAAGCTTTAGTCGTAATTACATTTCGTTGAATGGCTATAAAAAATTTCATTATAAATTTACATTTAGTATCAGAATTTAATAGCTTTCATATCAAGAATTTTATGCCAACTTTCATGCCAACATGCAACTCATGCGCATAAAATGAATGCAAATTCATTGATTTCCCATAGCTAGCCCGCATACTCGCAAGAATAATTCAGTTGATCATTTTAAAAGTTGTTTCCCCTCACGGATAAACATGCACTTTCAAATTACGTCGAAAACTTAAATATGACAACAATATTCTGAACACGTTTTCCAAATTGAAATAACTTATGCTTCTTCAACCATTAGCGGCATACATTACGTTAAAGCAACACGTTGTCCGTACACTGTTTGCATGTTTACATGTATGCAGATATTAGAGTATACATACTGCAATTAACTAAGTACAGTTTCTAGACATATAATGTAAAAGATTAAATTAATTTACTCGAGATGCGTTTAATTTCATCGCGGCAAAATAAGACAAGATCATGTTTAACATGATGAGCATTATGAAAATTACTTCAAACCATTCCATATATAAAAAATTTGGTTCCTTAATGGTTTTCATTAATATACTTGTACAAGTTATACTTATTCAACCGTTATCAAAGTTAACTATCTTTAAAACCTTTTTTTATAATTTGTCCTCAGACATTGTGTAGATAAAACAAGCAGCAGCAACAACAAAACACAAAACGGTCGCAAAGTGAAACAGTCGTAAGTCGACGACTAACTGTATAACTAATAAAATAAGTATACAACGCAGCCATATGTTAATTAGAAATATATTTTAAAAAATACGTGAAATCGGGTTAATGAGTTAAATAAAGATTAATATTATTATTTTTGTTACAATTTATATCAACAAACGCTTACATTTATTGTATTATTTTTCAAAAAATGTATGTCATCTATACTCTCATATTCGTGGAGAATATTTGAATACAAATATATTACATTCAATCTATAGCAATTAATTTACAGTCATTTCTAAAGTTATCGAAGTTATGTCAGAAATTTAATTTGTACATATACATCCGTAAATTGAAACGTCAATTTTGTAATAGTAACAACTGCTTGAATTAAACATTACAGTTGTTTTTAAGATGCCACAAGGGCTCTATGAAACGTTCAAACTTACAACAAATAGTTTTTGCAAAACTAAAAGTAAAATAATATTTAAACTTATTTCTCCCATCAAGAATTTGACTGAGAATAGGCATTTTTGAAAAGTATGTTTAAAGTTTTTAACTAATGATTTAAGTGGAATTCGTAGCACTTTCTTGAGAATCTTACGTTTCCACTTGGAAAAAAAAAATCCACACTAACATCAATTGAAAATCACTATAAATTCGATATATCTGAACTTACCCGAACGAATTTCTTCTCTCTACTTTTCCAGCCACTTAGGAGTTCACATTTCACACCGCGCACAATGCGTGATGCCACACGACACCAGTCTGTCTAGCGCCGAACTACCTTAAACAATGCTTCTCAATCCAGTTTTGTTTTGCACTTATTGGAAATTTACAAATAAATAAATAAATAAAAGTAAATAAAAAAAGATAATGCGAGGAAACAGTTTGAGATGATTTTATGCGGAACGAAACTTGGAAAGTGGAGTGAGGAGGAGCACTTATCCCTAAGCAAGTGCGCTGGTAGCCTGCATGACGAAATGATACATGTATGCCATTAGAGAGTGTATATGGGAGTGGTATACACGGGGTTTCGATGCGATCGTCACGGAGGATGACGACTGACTACCGGCAGGCAGCCAGCAGCCAAGTGCGGCATCCCCGAGGAGCGAGAGCGGATCTCGTTTGGCGTTTTGGCTACTCCCATCTAGTGTTTGAAGGAATGAACTAACTGGTTCCGTCAATGGAGGGAAATTTACAATGTATACTGCTATTTTTAACTCGCATTTTTTGGACAACTTACACTTACACGGTGGGCTTCACCACAAATGTCTGAGGTAAACGCAGAACAGGACATGTAACATAATGGACACTGGGCCATGCATACCAGGGTTTTGTAACCGGTGTCTCCCCCCAGGACCACGAAAGTTTAGGGGAAGATTGAAGATATAGTCATAACATGATGGTGTGCCGTGATACACTGCTGTATTTCAAACAGACACTATACCAATATGGATGGGTCATATTCAGGATATTGAAATGGTCCAGCTTAGGGCAGTCAGATTTGTTAAGGGCAGTTACCAACATTCCGCGAGTGGGACAGAAATGCTCCACTCTCTAAATTGGGACACGTTGAGGTCCTGGCGAAAGTCCAGATTTAATTAAAAATTCAATCTAACAATGATGTCTAAGTCGGTACTGACGTAGGAGCAATTTCATGAAATGACACCCGTTTCCATATGACATTTATTTGCTGACTGTAGGGTACTGATTTGAATTTAATTTAATACCCACGAATTGAATTGTACGAGTATGTACTATTTTTTCTCCAGTCACGTACTGTATACTAGCTAGTTTTATTCCACGGTTTGAAGAATAAGCTATGTTATTTTTAAAACCGCACTATATATGGACTTAAACTTTTTATTTTGCGTTGATGTCTAGTTTAAATCCTTTCTTTGAAATTCAATGTGCAACAAATTTCTTGTTCTGGTCGTTCATGAAGGATTTTTCATTTTAAGCCTGTCATTTCACTTACTATCTCTACGAAAAAGACGTTTTAGGAGAAGAACATAATTTGTGGTCAATTGAAATGACTTTTGAGCTAAAGTTGAAAGGAATATAACTTTATTTACAAGCTCAACTGGATTTTGCTGTTGTGTTCAATATCCTTTTATTTTTGATTTTCGTATTTATTATTCCTTTTTCATACAAAGTATAACGGATAAAAATACAATTTTGAAACACGAAGACATGTTTTCGTTGTCGTTTTCGATGAACCCCATGTGAATGTGCCTATTGCTATTTCCTGCATACATTGACAAAATGGATCAATACAAATATGCTGTCTCGAAAAAATGAGGCAATTTTTCCATGTAACTCGACGTATATTTACCATTTTTTTTTTTTTTTTTGGATATAAGAATCGGACTCCAAATGGCTACTTCGTAGTCGTCAAAATTGTTTACGTTTGACCTGGCAACTGGTACTTCACCACAAAAATATATACGACGAATAAGGAAACCAAAAATCACAATTTCTACTTGCCACATAAGAGTAGAGGCTATTTCCATATTCAGTATACACACACATACGAGATGCTATTCAGTTCCATAACCACTTTTATGTATGCCGGTTACATATATGTATTTCTTCAACTTGTTTCATCTAACATAATTCTCTGTACACAAACTTGGTCCTTATAAACAGAGATGCAAAATCCAATATACACCGAGATGGAAATACTAGTTTCAGAGATGAAAATGAGAAACCACAAATGTGTGCACTTCTTCTACCTTGGCAACACATATTTCATTCATTATTAAAAATGATACGGCGACACTGCTGAATGTTTTGGTACAAATGTCAAAGTTATAAAATATTCATCCAAAATTTCGATATTTTATAGATGGATTGAAACCCAAGTCTTAAGTATTTTTGGTATAGTAAACAAACTGTACTTATGTCCTACAGGTTTATTTACAGAAATTCGGTTTTCTTAAAATAAAGATAACTATAATCACTCCCAATATAGTTATTTACGTATGCCCCAGCAATACTAAATTCCGCTAATCTTTTCTAGGACCTTATTATAATGGGTAACTTATAATACAGGGAAGTACAAATACAATTTCTTACACCCAAATGAGATTTTCTTAGAAAAAAAAATCGAAAATTGCATTTCTCTTCCTGCTTGGTTGAATAGCTATTCCTTCAAGAAAAATGTTATGTAGGGAAACAATCTGTAGTTTATAGCGATCCTAAATCAACGTTCACAGAATCATATACTATATCGTTACCAATTAATGTCATTACTGCTTCATCGTTCAAGATCTTATTATAATGGACATATATTATTGCTTTCTCTAGCATAGGTTTCTTTGATTAAAGTAGACATTCTCATATATTCATACTAAAGGTATATCGAACAAGTATGGTTCATTTATTTGCTGACTGTAGGGTATACTGGGTTGAATAATTAAATTAAACAAATGTATCTTTCAGATTGAAAATTCCTGCTTTTGATATGTGTGAGACATTGCACCCTGAACCGGTCAAGGTCTTTTCGAGAGTCCATCTTCTAAATCACGGAGCGGGATTCTTTACATTTTTCTAAATTCAAATTAACTTTAATTAAGTCGTTGACCTCCCATGCCAGGTGGCTCATTTTTTTAGCGCCACTTGTTGCCCAATAGCGCTGCAGAGCTATTGCACAACAGATGGCGCCTGTTTTTGTCGAAATTCCTATCCCGGGGTCAACTTCCACAGGGAATGAAAGAGTTTAAAAGGGATGTCCTTTTGCTTGGCTAGTCATTCGGTTGGAAGTCGGGTAGCGAGAGGGCCGTAGGGGCTGACACAGGTTTTGTCGTGCAGCACCCAAAGCTGATTTTGCCCACGATCATGCAGCCTTTAAAAAGAAAAGGATTAAACAAAAA
>JAQGAE010006283.1:0-10288 GCA_034696685.1 Julus scandinavius
GATTTATCACCCACTTAAATCAATACCCCCCAAGGGCCGACACGCTAAAATTTTACGACGATAGTTTTGCAACTGATTATCTGTGACTAAACATTAAAATACATATGACGTCATTCTTTCTGTTGCCTATATTAGTGTTTTCCAAAAAAATAACTTTCCATATTAACACGAAATTAACGCTATTTTCTAAAATTTTTAATTTTCAGTTTTAATTTGAAAATTAAAACTGAGAATCTTATTTTCAAATAACGTGAAAGTAAATCAAAATCACACGTGGTCTTGAAATCCTTCGCTTCCCTGAGCTTATTACTTAAAAGATAATATACAAGTTGAAGTTTTCATTTTTTAAAATAAATGTGTATAGCTGAAGAAATCATTGGACATGGAGGAACATATAAAATGTATAAATTATCCATCTTAAAAACACATTAAATGCGGGGCAACAGAAAACTGTTGCTGTTCCAGTGCCTTTTATGGGGATTATCAAACAATTTAAGACTGTTTCGTAAGTTTTTCCCACCTTTTGGAAACTGTTCACGTCGCCGAATGTCTATTAAGTGTCCGAATGCATTAAATTAATTAGAGCTTATCTCGATCCGGCCAACTCCATATTTGGACGTTTGCGACGGTCTAGCCCAAGCTATCTCTATAAAACCGACAGGTTTTCATTTTCCTATCGAATCTGTGATAACAAATTACTCGTTTTGCCACTCATTTCAACAAATAGCCCTAAACGCTGTCGTTTGACTCATATACATGTGCACGGTTAGCTGCCATTATTCTAAAGGTCGACGCCATCTTTGGTGAAAGAATTTTCTGTGAAAAAACCGACACGTTGTAATCAAATTGGCAAACGCTTATTTCGGGTGTATATTAATACAACTCGATGTTTAAACACCATTTACCCAGACTTGCCCTAGGGCGCAGATGACGTCACCTTCGCACCTCCTAACTCGCCCACTGTTCTTTTTTTGGTGTTTTTTTCAGGGTCTGCTTGGCCGGCGCCTGCCCATACATGGAAGATGCTTGGGAGGTGGAAGGCCATATCAAATATTTTGTCAACAGATTGCCGAGCTATTACGTGTAAAAACAGGCGATCTTGATAAAATGGAAGAAAACACTGGGTAAAACCACATGCAATCGCCTAATCAAAACATACTTCCATGACTGTACGTGTATAGTTTGATACGAATCGACCACCGTGCACAGGACAGGATTTTTATGGGGAATATAAAAATGCATCCAGGGGTCGGCTGCATCTCCCTCTCTGAAAGTCACTTGTATAGAACCAGGCCATGGAGTTGACATGTGGGACCATGTCGCATGTCGCCCCCACATGCTGGGCTCATTTTTTTCTCGAATACGGACGCGACTGTTTTATCAAGATTACCAACCGAACATCGCACTATACAGCGAATAGGATCTTGTTTATTTGCATATTGTTATTAATGACTAATTGATTAATTAAAATTCAGGTTTCGAAACGTTTAAACCGTCACAGCATTATACATATGGTGTTGCCTTCAATCTTTCTATAGGGACTCCTATGTACAAATTTTGAATATTCTCACGAAAATTTAGACCATCTTTCGTGATAAACATTGTTACCCTGTTTCTGATTCTTTACAAGGACTAGCTATCACTCAACACACTAATTTAATGACACGAACAATATGTAGTGTAGTGTGTCAACAAACGTTGCATGACAACACACAGATTCTATCCTCCAATTGTCTTAAAATGTTTCCATTATTTTGTCCACACCTTGATGTGTATCCGTTTAGTGTGTACAATTTCTATGTTGGCAAGCCTGTTCGATATTGCCGACACATATAGGTGTACTGTAGGCATTTTAATCGTAAAGTTCTTAAAGCCTTTCCATTATTTTATCCACCCTGCCTATAAGCCAGGAAAAGTGACTTTTTGGCTTCAACAAAGCCTAAAACTTTCATGAAATGGAATAGTATACATGTAAGTTCTGAACAGTCTTCAGCAAAAATTCCAAACATTAATTGTGAAAAACTTCATTACTCAGTTTCCCTTTGTTTTCACTTAGACTATCACTAAATATCTAGATCTTTACACAGTGTGTCAACAAACCGAAGAGGAACAGAGGTACAACATAATTTGTGGTTAACAAACGTAAAAAAAAGAACATGATGCTGTGTTTGTTGATACATGGAGTTGTTTTCATGTTACCAACACAAACATTCTATTAAATGTTATAACAAGCGTTTAAACATATTTAAAAAAAGAAGTATGCTTTCATACTTTTATATTCAATCTGAAAGTATTGCATGGGCGTTCTTGGAGTAGTTTCGAAAAAGACTTAGTAAATTTTCCTGAACTAACGATATCAGACAAAAATGTTAATTTGCATCTTAAGCCGGGTCTCCACCAAGACGTACATGTACGTTTTTTACAAACATATGCAAAAAAGTTTGCCCCCCGGGTTTGTTTCAGCCGCCATTTTGTAAATATCTATTAAAGACGTTTAATAGGTGTACAATTTTGATTTTGATTATGCAAACGTTTTTGCATATGTTTGTAAATACGTGTATATACGTAAGTACATGTACGTCTTGGTGGAGACCCGGCTTTAACGAGTCTTAAAAACAAATTCAATTGCTAATAATTAAGTCTTTACCTTTCACAGCCGATGATTACTTAGAATATGAACCTGTTTTAGACCAATCAAAAGCAGGAAAGAAAAAAGATTTTATGCTATATCTAAATTTGGTTATACAATAGTGGTTCGGGACTTTATAGTTGTTTTTGACCAGACGTCCTAGATGTCCTTATGACCGCAACTGCCCTTGAGGATTTTATGGAAAACGTGTTATGTACTTTAACCCGAGCAGCTAGTCTTTATAAATAGGTTCCTTCACGCCAGGGCTGGTGACGCTATTTGGGGGCTATTCAAAAAGGACGCCCCCAAAATTCATTTCAAAATTGTGTTATTTCATCACAGGCAGGGAATGAATGCCGTACGGCATGTAGATGGGCAACGAAACAGCGTCTACTGCTGAGTCTGTGACCACAATTATGCCCCACATTCACAGACCACAAATTTGCTCAACTCACGAAAAATGAGCTTGTTGGTCATCGTCACAGTGAGCTTGTAAATTTTGATGGCAATCCTACACACCGGTTTCGGTGCTCGTGATAAACGGGATAAATACTTTTTATATAAATACTATTTTATACAAAATGTACCTCATATAGCAGATGCCGAGCGCAGAATAGCACAGAAAGAGCAAGAGGGCAAGAATGCAGAGAAATATCCTCAAATAGGAGGTGCTGCAAGCTTATGTCAGAAAGAAGTCAACATAGAAATGTGTAGGGTGATACCCTAATAGCATAACATATGCAACATAACGTAACGAAACGTTCAAATGTGTAGGGGCCTTGAGGTTCATTCAGACTGGAAATTGTACGTAGAGTTACTTAATGCCGGGCTTAAACGTAAAGGAAAGGAGGGGAGGAAAGTGTCCAGAATCTTGGGGTGGACTATTTTGGCCATATGTTTATGAGCCATTGTTGTCCCAAGTGAAATGCAAATTGCATTTTTACCTAAGAAAAATCGCACATATAATGCAGAATAATTGTGCTTTTACCTTAGAAAATTTGCGTTTTCACCTTAGAAAATTTGTGTACACCCATCCATACCTCGCTATACGGCCTTTCGCTATAACTGCCTTTTTAATTATGGCACAAACAAGGTCTGCTTGGCTAACAATAAAACAACTTATGGGTTTCACTTCGTTTAAGAAGGGAAAAAATGAAAATCACAAAGCAAAAATAATTGATTCATTATACGGCTTTTTCGCTATTCGCCAACTTTCCCAGAACGTATCTAGGTTGTAAAGCGAGGTATGGGTGTATTTACCTTAGAAAATTTACGTTTTTACCTTAGAAAATTTGCGTTTTTATCTTAGAAAATTTGCGTATTTACCTTAAAAAATTTGCGTTTTTACCTTGGAAAATTCGCGTTTTTATCTTAAAAAATTTGCATCTTTACCATTGGATCTTTACCATCTTTACCATTTTTTTAATGATAAAAAAATTCCGTTTCTACAGCAGAAAAATCATACTTAGTATTTTCCTGATTCGGTTTGAAATTTGTACAATTTCTTGAATTTCGAGGGGGAAGGGGGGGGAGAATTTATCCCCAAGATATCCCCCTCCATATATCCATATACACCCATACCTCGCTTTTACGGCCTAGAAACATTCCATAAAAGTTTGCCGTAAAGCGAAAAGCCGTATAACGAATCAAATACTTTGCTACAAAAAATGCTAACAAACAGCATTTTTTTGGCCGTATAACGAAACATTGTGGGCCGTAAATCGAAAAAGTGCCATAATTATAAAAGGCCATTACAGCGAAAGGCCGTATAAAGAGCGGCCGTATAGCGAGGTATACGGCCTTGCGACTAGTTTAAAATTCGGTCTTAAATTTTGTTACAAAAATATCTGTTAGACATTTTCAATAATTCCTTCTTTTTTTCAAAAACTGATAAAAAAAAGGCATGACTAAGTACAAGTTCTCTAAATTGTTAAAGGCGGTGAAATATCAATTAAAATACAACTAGTATAATACCATCCATTAGCTGGAATACCTAGCATTGTTTTAACAGAAGATTAACCTGAAATCTAATTAGTGACCACTAAGTCAAACATATAATTTAACATAGGGTGTTAGCTTAAACGGTGTCGGAACTTAGGAAACGTGTATTTGGAGCCAACCTGAGTGGATGGGGGTGGACCTGCATCATTAGGTAGGGTGAACTCAAGGGTGGACAATGTTTGTCGGGGTCAAAACGTGATTAGAAGTTGGACAAGAAGAAGGTGTAACAGCAGGGAAAAAAAAAGACAGGAATAAAAAAAAAAAGGCGGCTCTGAGTTAAAAACTGAATCAGAAACAGGGGGAAAGAGTGTAGGGGGAGGTCAGTGAACGACTTTGTAGGGGTGGAGTAATATATAGAATAGAAGATGAAGATAGGGAGACCCAAAGTGGACACCTCGTTAAATTCCATCCTAATAGGTCGACACTGAATTACTTTCCGAATGAGGCACATGCAAACACTCCTTCGTCGCAGAAATGTGCTTCCAGGGGGCAGAAAAAAATAGTAAGGAATTCCGAGTGAGGGGGGGGGGGAAGGGGGCACAAGAGACGTTGAAGGATTGTACAAATAAAGCGAACGCCATAGCGCCACTTCGAAGAACTTGTTTGTACACGGTTTTCCAATGTTTGTTTGTTAAATTAAAAGTAACCACCAAATGACCACAAAAAAAATGGCTGGTCGTCCGCGTAACACGCTCTGTATGCGAAATTAGGCAAACACGTACGGGTAATTAGTAGAAAACTAGTTGTCAAAAGAAGAAATACATCCGAAGAGATGGAAACACTTCAACAATTCTTTTATTGGAGATATGTACATAGATTTCAGGCATCAAGCACTTCGAACGCTGATCCACATTCGATGCTCAACCTGTATAAAGGCCCATATTCGCCATAGCGAGGTTAAGCCTTTGGGCCCCGAGAGAAGAAGAGAAAAAAATGAGATCAACCTGTGGTTCTATTAATATTTCTATACAAAAGAACAAAACACACTTCAATTAAAGAATACTCGTTCGAGCAAACAGCTTTTAAAATTAGGAATCGCTTACTCACTTCAGATTCATGGACGTGTCACTTCAACTGGTCTTATATGCATGCCACATTTGATAAATTCGTTATATTAAAAGTAAGCCTAAAGAGAAGTAGTTTTAATTAAATTTTTTAAATTTTATTTAACGTATGTTAATCTTTGTTTTAAATTTCACTGCGTTCTGTGCAACATGACCATGTAGCCTCTCAAGGTGTTCAAATTTTCAAGTATGATTTAACTTATACTTGTTCTATAAAAGTTATTATTAACATTTTGATAACATCATGAATCTGAAGACATTTTCAAATCTGTCCCTTCGTATATTAACATATGACTGCCATTCACTAACAACATTTTACAAGAAATCAGCCTATTTATAGGTAACGTTGTTCAAAATGTCCAAAACAAAGTATTTTAGAAAAAATATTGCCGGTTTTAGGGAAGATGCAAATAAATTCAAAAAAGTCAACAAAAAACAAAATACCTTAACATATTGAATGCAGAACAATCAACATAACAGCATACAAAAACAACAACATAATGGTATAGAAATGTACCATGTTGATTAACAGATTTTCGTTATCGGATTTTATAACCATATATGCTATGTAGTATATTTCTTGTGAAAATAAGACAAAAATTCTACAAACAGTATAATTTATATTTACCCTGTACGTTGTAACTCAGTAATATCAACCCAAATTTAGAAAAATTAAGTTTATGTTTGAAATATTGAAAAGCGAATGAAAATACATGTTTGAAAGCCGGTAAAATCAGCAATATGCATGTAATTGGTTCTTTCATGACCGGTTTATAATAGTCCGATTAAATTTTATCGCTGATGAACATAAAATGAAATGATAAACAATACATGTCAGCTAGTTGCAAATATAGACACTAAATATTAGGTCTTCATGCTTAAAGGTTTCCCTTAATTTGATAATAATCGTGAAAATTTTCAACTGTACTCAGTATTCTAGAACCAAGGTGTGAAGTAAAATCCCAATACCCAAATTTATGCTACACTATTTTACATGTAGGTTGCTCTTCACTCAATGGATACCCAACATCTCGTTAATTTCATTCCGAAATGAGGTTGACTGATTACCACAGAATAGTCCTTGTCACAAAATTTGAGTTAGAGACAGGCTGCTAACAACTTTAGTTATTGCAAAAGACCTGAATGTGTCACTATAATAAACTTTATTGATTGCAATCTGCATGCAGAGAGACATCATTCAAAATCACTTGAATTATTCGAAATTCTCAAAATGAAAGATGAATTGCAGTCGAAAAACAGTCAACTGTGCTAAAGACATTGACCAGTCATATATTATAGCTACCGTATTTCATCAATTATAAGACGCACATTAATTGCAGTGCCAAGAAAACCCGCGATTCTAAGGCGCACCTCGTTTTAAGAGACGTTTCTATGGCTCTTATAATTGATGAAATACAGTATTTACAAAACCCATCAATGAAGTCCATCCTTCAGCTGCAGTAAGGGTCCGTTGGTCGAAAAACAGTAAACTATAACTGCGTTAAAAACAGGTGGATACGGAACAATCATATCATAGCTTTTTACAACAAAAAAAAACCTCACAGAAGTTCATCTTGTATACAGCTGAAGTCAATAAAATATGGGAATTTAGCTACACAAACTACCAAAAGACATTCACAATTCTATGGTAGACAGTCTAGACAGCAAAGCTTATGACAGTCAGAATGCATTTTACAGGTAAACCACTTTGGTAAGAGAAGGCCCGAAGTACGCATCACTGGCTAAGGGACATGCCGGATCCGTCGTCTGAGTCCAGCAGCCCATCGAACCCGTCGGCGGCTGCGAGCAGCGCTGGAAAGCCATTGACGATGGAATGCACGGATCCAAGAGAGTTCTCTTCAGAGAGCGTGGCCAGGGTATCCAAGTCCAAGTCTGCGTCCAGGTCTGCATCCAGGCCGCTACAGGCGCTTAGATCGGTGGAGTCGAGCTCGGACGAGGTGCCACTACCATCAGCAGAGTCCATGAGGAAGGCGTTTGCGGCGCCGAGAAGGTGCTCCTCTATGTCGCGTGCGGTCAAGAAGTGTCCCTCGAGTCCTCGGTCCTCGGAGCCAGGAAAGCAGGGGTAAAGCGGCGACGTCGGCTGCTGCTGCGTCCCGGGTTGTTCCTGCAGTATCTGGCTGAGTGCCTTGATGTAGTTCATAGCCAACCTAAGGGTGGTGATCTTGGTCAACTTGCCGTTCTCACCTCCCGCAGTGTCCTCCTCTGGCAGCGGCGCAGCGTCGGCCATCTGCGGCACCACGCGACGCAGGGTCTCGAACGCCTGGTTTATCTCTGTCATACGCGTGCGTTCCCTTGCGTTTGCCGTCTTACGTCTGTACTTGCTCAGCGGCGGCGGCTTTTGCTTCGGCTTCGGTGTTTTTTTGGGTTGTTGGCGTCGCTTCTCCGTCTCCAGCCGCTTTTGCAGCGACTTGGGCCGCAGGTTGTAGTCCGGGTCCCGCAGGCGACCGCTGCGCCGCGTGCCGACACCGCCGTCCGAAACCTCGACTGCGTTGCCGTCGGGGGAACTCATGTTTTTTCACAGACTTTTGCAAACAAGTCAAACTTTAACTCGGAGTTTAGTCCGAAAGTCCAGCATGAAAACGTGTTTGTCTCCTTTTGCAAGACTAGCGATAATGTTCTGGTTTTGCTTATTACACCAGCCTTTTTATGCTTTTAATATTCTCCAAGTTTTCTCACAAGAACATTACTTTATGAAGCATTTTTTTCACAAAACTTTTTTTTCACAGACAAGCTTGATCACCGTTTAAGATCGTTGTATAGTCTTAAAGTATTCGAATTTGAAGCATGAAAATGAGTGTTCCCAACAAGCAAATTTTCAACTTTTGAGACTACATGCGTTTGGACAATTTGCCACGAGATGAGTTAAACTGTCAAGCTGACTATAAGCTCGGACTCAAAACTCATGAGATCGATATACACACTCTCGTTTTCAGAAATACAAGTGATGACAAAAAAATCACATGATGAACAACTTTAAGATGGTGGAAAGTTACAGTTGTCAAGGCATTTCTTTTAATTCCAGTTATTTAATCACTTTTGAGGCAACTTCAGGAATGACGTGCCCGTTCAAAGCGATGTATCCGGGCACGTTTTCGTTGAAGAAAATATCACTGGACAAGTTTGACCAGTAATATGCAACAGGTGAAAAAGTATCCAACTCGTACTTATGCAGTTTTCTTCCCCCGGCTTATATCACATTTGTTCAGCAGATCGAATCCAAACATCAAAACTTCATCTGATGATTCTGATGATCATAGCTGAAGTCCATCAGGCACAAGATGCTAATCCAGACGAGGTCCGCAGTAATCCAAAATCGGTTTGACTCCTCTTCCTCCCATGCGTCACACTGTTGGCAACGGCTTGCAGCGGCTTATAAGTGCTGCCAGGCGTGCCGTCACATCCGGCGCGTGGCGAAGCGTTGCGCGTCCAGGTTCATAGAAACGCGCGCCAGAAATGAGGACCCGCAAAATGCCGGAAAAAAAATAGCCCCGCTTTTTCGGCATCCCCGGTGCTTGGCTGCCATTGGTGTTCTTTGGGGGACCCTCCCTCGGGGATCCGCCGGCGCCGGGTTGGGGGGATGGAGAGGGCTGGGTGGACGGAGTGGGTGCGTCGCGCACCTCGGACGTGTCCGGCGTGCTAAGTCACGGGCGGGGCCTCGTGTGCATGTAAAAGAGAGGCGCGAGGGCGGTCAAAAACACCTCGAAAAAAAAAAAAAAAACCGCCGCCGCTCTCACCTGACCGCGACCGGCCACGCGCCCCCTCGCGTTTTACGAGCACCGCAACGCGCATCGATCTCCGTTTTACGACACCGGCTTGTTTCGGTTGTTGATCGGGAGAGGGTAAGACGGGTAGGCCCCATCTTGGTGCACCGGCGATCAGATTAGGAAAGACTGATTGAGGTTTGTTTGAGGATGACGGCCAAGCTTAAAACGAAATTTTGTGCCTTACCTGCACATGTTGAGTTTTGTTGGGTGTGGGTTGGTTCACGAGCTAGTTTTGTGGCCGCTTGTATACAAGCTAAACAAAATCTTAAGGCAACTTTTCTTAACCTACCCAGGGGTCCTCGGACCATGCGGACCATGGAGTCTGCGAAGTCAATATTTAAAAAAATATATATACTTCGCATAAAAAACGCGTTATTTATGTTAATATGCAGTGGGTTTATTATTATTATTATTATTAAAAGAATTTAAAAAATGCATATTTTAGAAAATATTTGTAAATGTATCCCACATCAACACAAACATTTTTTTTTTTAAAAACTACACTTTTCATATATAAAAATGCGTTTTGTGTTAACATGCATTTGGTTTATTATAGTTATTTTTAAACGAATTAAGGTGAATCACAACCCTATCACTTTCAATGGGTGAAATTTTGAAACACAATTACAGCCAAACAAAAAGAAATTAAATAAAAATAACAATTGTTTAAAATAGCTTGATAAATCAGCAATGGTATCACTTTTTCGTTTTTCACTTTTTAAAATTTTAAAATTTTAAATTAATAAACAAGTTTGAAAAATGTCCGTTAATTTGAATTCTCGTGCTGCCACCTGCTGGCAGCGTGGGCA
>JAQGAE010006284.1:0-10287 GCA_034696685.1 Julus scandinavius
ACATTGCATAGTGTGATTATGTCGTTTTTGGCGTGCCATATTTCGAGTGGCGGTGAATAAACCAATAAGTACCCAAATAAATTATAGGTATAATTTCAGACTTTCCCGAAGTTTTAAAAATTCAAGTATAATTTGGAAAATGGGGCACATTTCTTCTGATGTCCCGTTAAAATGTCAGTTAAAAACTGACCTTCAAAACTCAAACAGAATACCAAAAATTGAAAAATACTATCTTAAAGTGGACGACCATAATGCCTTTTCCCCCTTTACCCACATGCCAGCAGACCCCCCTCCTTCTGAGGACGTCCTTTTTGAATGGCCCCTAAAGTAGTAATTTTTTGCTTTACACCTTGACCTGGCAGTTTTGCGAGGCGTATTATAGCAGTCCGTACCGCTCGTACAACCGCGGTCAAACATGGGTTTCAAAGTTCGAAGAGTTCGCGGAAAGTAAAGGTGAGTTTGATTCCTGATTCTTGGGACTCGATCCCGTCAGGAAAACCGTGTTTCAGTGCCAAATCGACATAAAAAGAAATTCCAGGACGATAGGGCGATTCCTCCCCCGCATGTTTGTCCTACTCAAGTACCTGCTCTGTCCGGTTAATACTTATTTTGAGATTCTTTGCAATTCAAGCCTTGGTCCTGTCTTCAATTCCCATTTGATTCTTATTTTTTTAATAACACCATTGATTGGAAAAAAGACGGTAAAAACATGCCAGAATTGTCTCCAGTACTTTTCACCATTTTATTGTTAATTTGCACCGACTTGGTGATCGGTGTCACGTGGTTTTGGCAGGTAAAAATCACACTATACTGCTTATGTTCTTGTGCATGTAATCAAACAAATTTAGAATCTGATTTGTGGTCAATTTAGAAGCGTGGGCACTGATGAAAATGTTGCAATCGCCTCTTGTATTTTGCAGATTGACTCTTGATCGCTCCCTCGGTCAAAGTGATTGGCAGTATTATGTTGTCGAGAAAAAAAGAGAAGGGATTCAGTGAAGGATTGGTGGGGAAATACGTAAAGAAGGATGTGCCACCAGCAGTTCCGAGTAAGTTTTCGCCAGCAAAAATTGACGGTTGCTTGATGCATCTGTGATTAACAACGTTTACGTTTGCCGCAGCTGCCTGGAGGAATGTGGGCGAGATGCAGACGAAAAGGCCAACCGATCAACCTCCAAGGCTTTCCATGCCAAACCTGCCACCAATGCAGCAGACCCAAAATCCCCAGATGCCACAATATGGCGCAGCTCACAAATACCCAAGTGCAAACGCAAATCCAAATTGGATCGCACAAGCGCCCCGTGGTAAGAATGCAAGCAGCGTTTTTCGGGGGCAAATTATGAATATGGGCTTTGAAGAAATGCAGAAAATGTCAATTGGGGCAAAGATAAAATTTTCAGTGTATCTAATCTGCCTAATTTGCAGCAGGCAGAGATCCCTTTCGGGAAACACAGCCGTATCTTGAACCTCATTTCCCGGACATGCGGTATGGGATGATGGACGTGCCCTTGTCTGGTCAGCAGGTCAGCACAGACTTGTCCCAGAGGTATGTATACAATCAATTGCTATGAATTGACGCTCTGGTGGACAAATGGTTAAACGGGATATTTTCTCGTTACAGGATGGCTGCCATGGGTATATCAGATTCGCAATCTGCCGGGAACCTGCCCCTCGAAAGCCAGCCTCAACGTCTTCAGTATCCCGCCGGTTACCAGATGCACCCATATTATGGCCAATTTCCCGCCCACGAACAACAATACCTAGACGACGCAGCGAGAACAGGTTCGGCGAGTGAGATAAAAACGTCCAGAGCGCAGTGCCGTGGTATGTTACCAGTCTCATTTCCTCCCACAGAACCATATGGCGATGCTGTGCAATACCCAACTCAGGAACACGTTTTGGAAGTCCCATACCAGTACGACGATAACTACCAAATACAGATGTACCACCAGCAGATCAGGCAGCACTACGCACAACAACAACAACAACAGCAGCAGCAACAGCAACACTTCCAGCAGGCGCAGGCGTCGTTACCTCAGCAGTTGTCTTTACAGTCAGTTGCTGGGTCTTCAGGTGAGTGACCCTTTCAGATGAAAGTTCAAACTGTGTCCTGTGTAGAATCTAACTTGCAGGCCAAATTCAGTTTCAGTGGTATAGGAGCCATCTGATAATGTTTACAATTTTTTCCTGTGTAGCAGGGGTTGGCAGTTATGCCACGCCTCAGGAAGAGCTGCCGTTGCCCCAAGGATGGTCGGTGGATTTCACGTTGCGGGGCAGGAAGTACTACATCGACCACAACACCAAGACGACCCACTGGAGCCACCCATTGGAGAAGGAAGGACTTCCGACAGGCTGGGAGAGGATAGAGTCCCCTGATTATGGCATCTACTATGTAAAGTAGGTCTAGAAAACGATTCGTTGGAAAACATTGTCCTACATCGCTGCTTGCTGATGCGTTCATACCTCTTTATTTCCCCCAAGCCACATCACGAAGCAGGCTCAGTACGAGCACCCCTGCGTGCCGCATTACCAGCATTACGTAGCGATGGGGAACGTTCACGCGCCCGGAGCTACTCCCGGACACCGGCAACCCGCACCCAGACACACGGACTTTCACCAGCCGAACGTGCTAGTTCCGGCAAGTCCTTACCTGCAGGAAGGTAACTGGAACGATGCTGTTGCCCATCGAGACGTTTATTTCGTGCTTTAATCTTAAGCGCTCGTTTCAGTCATTCCAGAGTGGCTTCATGTGTACTCCAGGGCATCGACGGACTTTGACCATAAACTGAAAGTAAGTGTTTTTAAATCAGTTTTTTTTTTTTTTTTCTATCATAAGCCAGAAGCAAATGAAATTTTTTTAAAAAATGCGCTGGAAAACACTTTTTCTAATAACATCCAAAATTTGAAAAGATCCACACTACGTTTTATGCATACAGACCTTCTGACGGTCACATTTCCGTTGGATTATTTGTGTCGTATATAAAGAACAAATTTACCGATATGTGACACTGTTCACGTGTTCTTTATTTCCCCCAGTGGGAGCTCTTCCGTCTTCCCCAGCTGGACTGCTACCAGGCAATGCTGAACAGGCTGTGCAAGCAGGAGATGGAGAAAATCGTCATGTGCTACGAGTCATACCGCCAAGGCTTGCAACAGGAGATGGAACGCAGGCACCAGGAACAAGCATCGCGGACCCCGCAGTCACAACTGGAGCACCAGCAGAAACAGCAGGTAGCTCTCCAGCAAAACGTAGAGACTAAAGTGTAAATAATGTGATATTCCAGGCGCCGCTAAAGCGGCGCCAACTCAGTGGCCATTACCTAGCAACGCTTTAGCGTTGCTGCACCCGGGATACCGGTTACAAAATTATAATGCTGGTGATTTTTTAAAGTTCCTTAGAAAGTCCTTCTCCAAATCGTCAGCTTGAGGCTTTCAAGAAAGTGCTTACTTCTCATGCATAGGCCTATCTATGCAATGCACAAGTAGCTGTCTGTGCCTTTTTTACTGCTTTTTACACTCCAAGGTCGCCTCTTGCATCTTTTTATATTAAAACTTGTAATTATTTATTTTAGTAAAGATAAATTTATGTAAAATAAATTGTTGTGTGCTTTCCTTCATAATGTGTGCCTGCAGATTGCAGTCAATTTGATGACCTAATGATGTAGACGTCAAAGTCATTTTAAAATTGAGAAGCAGAAGTTTTTCTGAATTTTTAATTCTATTACCAGTTAGGCGCTATGTAAAGCTATACACGGTAACAAAGATAAACTAATAATTTCTTTGTTGTGTGCTGATTCGCTGCACACATTTGCAGCTACATCAGCTGCACAAGCTTGATGAATCACATCGATCTTGCTGATCGCCAAAAAGGTATGTACAAATTTGAGTAGTTGTTACCTTACACTTGCATTTCTACAGTCTAAAAGTGCATGGAAGATTCCTGTACTATTGGGGCAGCTGTTCTGCATCCTGTTGAGGTATTGTCTCCTGGGGATTTTCTTCTTTAGGAACTGAGAAGTCATATTTCTCCACTGAAGTAAATCCCTTCATCTTTACAATGGTCACTTTATTATCAAGTTTCAAATATTTCGCCCAGGATTCAGCTTAAAATAAGAAAAGTACAAAATGAAATGTTGGGATTAGGGCGATCGAGAGCATAGTCTTACAAACAAGCATATCTTAACATTTTGAGCAAAAGCTTAGAAAAGGATAGCATGCGCTTGTTGCTATTGTTCAGGAAGAACTTTGCAAACTTAACTATGCAAGAAAATTCTAAAGAAAAAAAATTAACACTTTATAATAAGTCGTAAATGCATACACCGTGGATACCAAAATTATTTTACAAGATTCTGACACATTCTGTACAATTACAATGTAGCTCCAAGTTCCATCAAGGAATTTAAACGACCGCATTTAAACAGTTGCGTTTAAAAAGTGCCAGTGTGATAAGCATTATTTTTTTGTTGTATTTTTATATCAAACATACAACTTTATTCTGCCTCAAATATTTGCAAAATACAATTGAAATTCGTGTATTTCCATGCTGGCCTCCATCAAGGCCTCCTCTGTCATTACGAATACAACTATGCCACAACTGAAAATGGCATTCTCAAGTTTATTTGTTTTTGTTGATTTTTTAACGTTGGCCTATTTCCGCAACACGAGAACTAAACACCTTCACCATCTACAGCAGAACCCCTCTAAACTCATACTCTTGGGACCGGTGAAAACGTACGCTTTTAGACAGGTTCATTTGTATACACGGGTCCGGCACATTTTATGCTTTTAGAGAGGTTTTTCATTTACACAGGATCCATTTAGCGAGGTTCTACTGTACCTAGAGGGCCGGGTCTTTAACGTGCAACAATCTATACGGGACTCTCATCCGAAAGAGTCGCTACTTTGGGAATTTCTCTCATTTATAAAAAATTCAAACCTACCTCTACCGGGAAGCGAACCCCACACCTTATAGGATCGAGAGGCAACATTGCCAAGTGCGCCAGAGATTGAGAAACTATGGACATGCAGCTTCTGGCATTCGATCAACAGTGTCATATACAAGGGTCACTTTCACCAGGGCTAGACTGGCGCCCTAGTAAGAGGGCGGTGGACTTTCAAGTGCCAGGAGGGCACCAACTACTCGTTCAGAGGAGGATAATACCCCTGTTCATTCCTCAAAGAGGAGGCCAATCCGCTAGCTCTCATGGGGAGGGCGCAGTGGGAAATCTGCATGGTGTATCTGCGGCATCGGGCCGGGAGGATAAAGACAACCAACATCATTGTTTCAGCGTGTTCTGTGAAAAACATTTTCCATGCATTGTTTGTTATTTATTACCTGAATTATCTTGTACAGTTGCATTTTTTCCTTTTTTGAAGAAGTGATAGTACACCACAAATCCTACAGCATTCCATGAGAAGAAGATGTACATTATGTTCAATCGGTTCTTCCATCTGAGTGCCTTGTTCGGCTCTATCGGGCGAGCATGTTTACGAATGAAGCGAAAAAATCGAAAACTAAAGGTCATGATGTACTACAAATACTTCATTCGATGTCAAATTAAAGTTTTTATACGTATTCGAACGCCAGCACCATTTTGAATTTTCTTTAGACGCTATGTGGCGCCCCTACCGGCATGGTTTTGAGATTGGTTTGCCGCTAATTTTATTTTGTTTTTGAGATAACTTGGGCACTTAATTATTTACAGTTAGCTAATCATGAGCATATCAATTGATTTTTCCCAAAAGTCGTTGGACGATAATCCAGCATTGTGCCACCTTATGCCATGCGAAATTCACCATTCGGGCGACGCCAATGTGTCCAAGTTTTTTCATCCTGCTATAAGGCAAGGGCAAAAAGGTATGTAAATGACTTATAAGGACGTGACCAATGTTTCATATACCTAGGACACATCCTTTAATGGTAAAATAATAATCAATGGTGCAATAAATTTTGAGATCATGCTTTTGATCATTGTAGAAGTCTTGGAATCTTCATTCAGGGGTAGGCCACTGCAGGGCAAAATCGTGCAAGTGCCAGAAGGCTATGCAGGTAAGACTTGCTCACCTGTTTTGGCAAAATTCAAGTATCTGGTATCTGTAGTGACACTATATTATTTATTTATATTCTTAAATACCAGGGGTTGTGTTACAGGAGGATAGTGACGATGCAGCCAAGTGGAGTGTAGCTCATCAGTTCGATCAATTCACATATTGGAATTGGGATAAGCAACCATCTGCAAACGACAAAATCAACCAAGCTCTCACCTGGCTTGACCTTGCCAACGCTGTAAGCAAACATTCTGAAAACAATCCCTTCAAGTGTCCACCATCACATACTCAAACAGTACCCAACTTTTGATTTCAGATTCATTCAACAGAGGAAGAGGTCAATAGTGAAGAAAAGTCAGATTCTTTGTGAAATAATGGTAAAGACCAGTTTACAAGGCTTACCTAGGAATTATGAAGTCGCTTTGACAGAAGCTCCTCTACTTTATGAAAAGATCAGCACGATTTTCAGCATTAATTCCAACATTCGATAACCTTCATAGAAATGTAAAAATTTACTGCAGATGCTTTGTATATTACCTATCCCTTGTCAATTAAAGTTGACAATTTTTCTATATTAAAAGACTTGTTTTTTTAATACTTGTCTGTGCTTATGTTCATATTTTTCAGTGAAATGTGTCCAGTCGAGCAAAAAATCAAGAAATATACAGCGGAACCTCGCTTAATGAGCAATATAAATTTTTAAAAAATGACTCGCTTAACGAGCGACGTGGATAGGGGGATCCCCGAAATGTGCGATTGTTTCGCATTATGAGTAAGACTCTGGAACGAATTATGCTCATTATGCGAGGTTCCACTATACTTCGATTCTAATTACACCTCGGAAAATAAGCCGTAAACAAACAAATTTTGGGTCCTCTGACAGAAAATTTGCAAACAAGTACTTCAATAAACAAGATTTTAAATGTCATTAAGTAAACTCCAAAAACTGATATTGCTAACCTTACTTGGCTGATAATCCTTTGATTTTGGCTGCTCTTTGGACAATTCTAACAGTATTTGCTTCCAGAAATTCGTTATATGGAACCAGATGGCGAGATCACGTGAAATCATCCAACCAGAAGTCCAAGCTAGTCGGCAAATAAAATACTCGTTTAATGATAGGTACATACATATATTCATACAGTGGAAATATACGATAAGAACAAGCTGGTTCACGTCCCCGGGGGACGAGACCCTCTGTCTCGTCACCTGTTATCTAGTGATACCCAAACTCCAAAAAGTGCGGTAAATGAATCGAAAACGTTAACGACCAACGGCTCAAGAGTCCGGGCCTTTGGATTACTGAAAATGGAAGCGTTTGTCTGCGGGAGGGAAGAAACCGAACAGAATATGGTTAAGGCATTAGAGTAATATACGTGTGTCAACAAGTAACAAGTGAATGGATATCTGCCGATCCGTCACATCTCCACGGTCAACACCAGCTCCATGGGTTTGGCACTAGTGCAAGGCACAATTAGGCTGAGGTGTGCCGGGCACCCTAAGAAATGTCCGCTTCCAGGTGGCTGGCTTACTGTACAAGAGCCACGGGCAAAAGCAGTCAATAAAATTGGTTGCTGATCCTTGGCTCGTCTGTGCTCGTTTTAAGTGTCCGCCTCCTTTTTTAAGTATTAGGCAAAACGAGCATGAGACCGCTCCTGGTAAAGAGGGCCTATCACGCCCATCTTCTGAGCTGGTCTGGCAACTTCCTGGTGCGTTTCATCGCCTCCAAGCATCATTTTTCATCAAAAATAGCTTTAATTAATCTTGAATAACAATTTGCGCAGATGTGAGTCACCATGCTGATCCTCCTCGATTCTGGGTCCATTATAGATTTCAATGACTTCTCGGATTTCCTGGCCTTCATGATTAGGTCAGAGGCGTAAGGAATCCCTTCACCTCGAGTTGATCAGGGCTGGTATCAGGCCGATGACACGATTGGTCACACTCAAAAACGCGTGGAAGAATAAAAGAAAAACATATCTGGTATTCGCGAATAGTAATAACAACAATAATAATATAATAATTATAATAAAAGATGTAGACGACAATAATAATAAACACATGTAGAAAGTAGACTCGGTCGTGATGTAAATCAACTTGTCTATTAAAATATAAAATCTCCCGGACCTTCGTCAGTGAAGATACCCTGACAAGACTACAAAGCGGCACGCGCTGCTTGCTGACCCAGGTACAGCGGCTAGCTCCCTTGTCCGAAACAAGTGTGAAGTTTTTTAAGTAGGTTTTGGCACATCTTAAGAGTATTTCAAAACGTGCCGTTACCAATATGGGCGAGTGACTTGATTTCGAGCTTTTCTTAACAATTAAATGGGATTTCCTGATATTTTTAGGGAGCACACGACATGCCGAGACTTCCGCTGTCTGTATATAAACTATAACTGAATTCTTTTCGAATCAACCATTTCTGCCAAGTTTTCGAATCTTCTTAGAAACTCCGGAAAATCGAAATTTTTCTGTACAATGAAATGCAATTCTTATAAATAATAAAACGAGACTTCTTTACAGTATATAATAACTGCCACAATCAAAACTAGCAGTTTTGAAAAAAATGGACCGAAAAAAAAAGATGCTTGCTTTTGCAAAACGTTATTTTTCTCGAGAGAACTTATAGTTAATGAAATTACTATTAAAAAGTAAAAAGAATGAAATTATGTTCTTGGAGAAAACCTTTAAAAAAGGATTTTCCATAAAATTGGTGACTAAAACTAAAACTGCTTGTGGTGGCCCACCAAAAATTCTGTGCGATCCAAAACCCATCATATAAAAAATTGATGCAATTGGTGTTGTGGTTGGTCCAGAGCATTCAAAGCGGATATGTCATTATTAGCAAGCTAGAGGAGCAAGCAACGCCTCGGCAGATAAAAGTGCCGCTTCGGCAGCACCATGAACGAACGCGGGGCGGTTCCCCGGCGCTTGAAAAACAATCGCTGCGCAGAATGTAAAACGGAAGAAAAAGAAAACGAGAAGAAGATTGCAAAGGCATGGGCGGCGGCGTGTTTAAGGCCGACTGTGGTTGAGCAGTCTAACTCCAGCCACCGGTCAGCTTGTGGAACAGTTCCTCGTTCAAGGCTTGGTTCTGGTCCTTTGAGCGCATGGACAGGAAGATGTATCCACCGATGTACTCGTGAACGACCTTGCAGTCTGCGCTTAGGCAGCCAAAGCTGATGTCGCCCTCCTCGAACTGCACCACCACCTGCTTCACTTCCCAGTTCACGTTCCACGCCTTCATGGTGTTGTACCGCCAGGTCTTAAGGTGGTCGCCCGAGTGCAGGTCCATGCGCATTAGGCGGTTAAAGGCCACGCCAAGCAGCTCCTGTAGGGAGAAAGTGGAATCGAAATTAAGTACAATGGTCCCTTCGCCATAGCGAGGATTTGGGGCGGTATTATAGTCCCGCATTATTTTCCGAGTATTATCTTCACCCAAAAACGTTGGAAACTCACCTCTTTTTTGGATCCCTGAAATTTCACCACAAACAGAGTGACCCCATAGTCGGGCAGCGCCTGCCACGCCCTGATGTAGTTCAGCTTGGCCTCCATCAGGTTGTAGTCCTTAACGTTGGCATGGGCTTCCAGGATCCGCGTTGCGATCTGCAACATCAAAAGCACGGCATGAGTTTTCAGCCATCGCGCCAAATTCAGTGGACAAATTACAAATTGACCAAGCAAATCGGTTTTAGTAAGATACACGCTACGTCAAATGCAAACACGAACTATGAGCAAATTGCTCTATGGAATCAATCAACGTTCTAGACTGCTCGAGTAGCTACTTGGTAAGCAGTGCTAAGTGAAGCACTACACAGCAATTATGTGGCTTTGGTACAGCATCCTCGGTTTCCCACCCCTTGTGAAACTCCCCCATCCTGTTTGAAATATGTTCTCAAACTGACCGATATCTTAATTTTCAGAAAATGGAGCACTTTTCTGCAACAAGCGCCATGCATGCTCCAAGATATTTTTTAATAAGTTTTCAATGTTTTTAAAACCAACTACAATGAGAATCTCTCCATTCCTCTACGAGATAAATGGAAGATTTACATTAAATTTATTTTTCTATCGTCTTGGTGAATGGCTAATATTTGTTTCAGAAGCCATATTATCATCTACGCTTCCTTTAACGGGGTTTGAAACCCTGTCCTTTTCAATAGGTAAATTTGCAACGACACTCACAGCCAAACAAAAAGAGATTAAATAAAAATAAAAATTGTTTAAAATAGCTTGATA
>JAQGAE010006285.1:0-10287 GCA_034696685.1 Julus scandinavius
CACTAAGCTGGTCTTCACAAACTGTACACTAAGTTTATTTTCAAGGTACCGTCCACTAAGCTGGTCTTCGCAATACTGTCCACAAAGCTTGTCTTCACAATACTGTCCACTAAGTTTATCTGCAAGGTACTGTCCACTAGACTGGTCTTCGCAATACTGTCCACTAAGCTTGTCTTCACAATACTGTCCACTACGTTTATCTGCAAGGTACTGTCCACTAGACTGGTCTTCGCAATACTGTCCACTAAGCTTGTCTTCACAATACTGTCCACTACGTTTATCTGCAAGGTACTGTCCACTAGACTGATCTTTACAATATTGTCCACTAACCTGACCGTCACTATACTGTCAACCATATTTGCATGTTTGACAGAATTTTTTTCTGACCAAGATACTACAGAAAAATAAGTTTAAGAAGGTGATAAAATTGCACGTTTTCAAAGTGGGTCTATCTTAACGAGCTATATTTTTGCGTAAACCGTGTTTCCTTTTAAATGGGTTTCTAGCCCGTTTTAAGTAATTAACCCAGTTTAGTGGAGAAAACGCTGTTTTTTCTTAACCTAAAGTAATTTTCTAATTTTGTGTGGACTTTTCACTGTACCCATAGTACATAAACCGAGATCATAGTTAATTAATAATTAATAATTTCGGATGTCGCAGTATCTTTAGTGTGTCTAAAATCGACGATAGCAGCTATCTTCGCTACATTTATATCAATATGCATGGTTATTTCGTGTACAGCTGTAGTTATGTTGTTATTAATATTATATTTACCAATATTCCATAAAAAGTAGGTATATTGTTGAGTTTCCGTTGGCTTCAAAATACTAGTTTATGATAGGTTTATTACCGTATATGTCTTGGCAAGTGTATATATCCAGCTATAATTTCAAACTAAAGTGTATGCTAATTAGATTAGCTATGTGGTCAGCTGTAAGGCCTTATTCAAATCAAATTTGTTATACGGGGTACAGTGGAACATGTCCCAGCATACCCCGATTAATGTTTTTGGAAAATATTTGTATATTATCTCATTAATCATAATTTTAAATAAAAACCATGTTTAGATTTATGTTTTAAAGTAAAAATGGTTCACAATCACAGAAAAAACCACATTTGGACAAGTAAACTGTGAAAATATGAAAGCTGCTGTAATTACGGTTAATTTTAATCGTTTTTGTAATTTATATTTGGAATTTTAAATTGACGTGCTGAATTTAACACAATTAATCAATGTTGTGTTCTTTTTCTTTTAAAATTTGTCTTAATTTCGCGTGGACCGCTGTACCCCATGCCATGTCTCACTGTGCCCCGGTAAAGGGGCACAGTGGGACAGTCTGTGTAACCAACTTTGATCTTTTATAGCAAAAAAACTAGCAGCTCTAAAACGATGACACAAATCTTTAAAGCTTGTATATTACTGTGTTATTCCTTTAAAATGGTACAAGTTAAATATTTTTCCTAAAAAAAAAATGAATTCTAAAAAGTGTACCCACTGTGCCCCGATCTCCCCTATATTGTATATAACCAATAGGTAGGCAAACACTACGAACGCGGAAGTTAAGCGTGATGGCCCATTTTTAAGGGGCAGATTCCTCCGCACGTATTCTGATATATTTTTATTATTTCTTGCATAACACTTAATGATATAATGGATGGGTTTTATTTTGGGTTACTACGTGATAACAAGGGCATTGGTGCATCGACCGTTAAAATGCATTTTTGGCTCGGTTGCAGAGATTTCGTATCTTCGACTCCTCATAATAGCATTTTTCTGTGGGTGGTGAAATAATCTACATGTTTTAACCTTGAAATGATACTTTTTACTATGACGTCTACGTGAAACCCATTGTATTTTTTTATAAATGTTGTGTCCCCGCAACAGCTGTTTGCTATATAAAACAATTCATTATTTGTTCCTTGTTTTATCCCGACAGTAAAAAAAGATCCGCTTGAAATTCGACTATCACGTTCTCAAATGGCGTCTTATGCAATGTGAAAGTACATTTGGGGTTTACATGTAGTAAACGACGGTTACGTTTGTCGCTGTTTGATACATTTGATTGTTAATTGACTAGCAAATACTTCACACTGTCTCCTTTTAAATTATATCTTATTGGAGAGCGTCGACCGTGTCTGCCATTGCTGTCTCGTAATGTCGTGCAGTGACTTTTGTAAGCAGTCAAATTATTGGCAATTGCTCGAAATTTGGTGGAAAATAGCCTGAAGTTTAGAAGATGATTTTTCGAAACATTTTCTTGCGTAAAAACCATTTTTACATTTTTTAGAATAGCCGAAACAGTTAAAAATAACAAATTTGAGGTTGCTTGCAGGCATTTGCAACTCACGCAGTTGTTGTTATTTTAAAATCAAATAAGCATTTTCGTTTATTAAAATAGAAAACATGGGGAATTTAAAATTTAAATTTGATCAAAATTTAAATTTTATAGTGCATGATGGCAGGAAGCCCAAACGTCCAATGGAACCTAATTTTAGTACCACTGCCCTAAACAATGCATAGCCGCATTATAAAATTAAAATAAGATGGACTTGGCCTCCTTAATGGGCTACTAACCCTATGTCCATTGACCAGTATTTACTAATGATAATGTGCAAAATGTAGGTGTGTGTACCTTTTCAAATCATACGTTATGCATGTTTCCTTTAAAGAAAATGCTAAAAGCTGCAGTTTTCATAATTAAAATCTAAAGATAACCATTGCATCTTCCCGAATCCGGGTACTTGACTCCCACCCCAATCCAAAACAGCGATCCGTCATTTTCAAATTTTAAATGATATCTTTGGCAAAAGATGCGATGTATTTCGCGAAATGCCAATTTTCGAGATAGAACCGGACTAGCGTAAGCATTTTTGAAGGGCAAGGAGAATTTCTGTTTATAGTTAAAAGGAAACTGCTTCAAAAACGCGTGGGGCAGAGAAAATATACAACGTCACCACCTGAAATCGTGAACTTTTTCTTGCAACATAGGGCCAAATTCGGCATATCCTATAAGGTAGAGCATCCCTGTGGTTTACCAAATGCATTTCAAAGAAAACAAATCTTGGATGGTCACCAAAAGCATTTCTAATACAACTGAAAACGGACAGTTAACGATTTATTCTTATTAATTACGATTCAGAAGCCCTTGTTGAGTATGATCCTTTGCAATTACATTCAACGTAAACATTTTCATTTAGAGACCTGGGCACAGTGGGTACACTTTTTAGAATTCATTTTTTTTTGGGAAAAATATTTAACTTGTAGCATTTTAAAAGAATAACACAGTAATATACAAGCCTTCAGGATCTGTATACATTTTGTCATCGTTTTAGAGCTACTAGTTTTTTTGCTATAAAAGATTAAAGTTGGTTGCGCAGACTGTCCCACTGTGCCCTATACCGGGGCACAGTGGAACATAGCATGACGTACAGTGGTCCACGCCAATTACGACAAATTTTACAAGAAAAAGAACACCACATTGATTAATTGCGTTTAATTCAGCACGTTAATTTAAAATTCCATGCATAAATTTCAAAAACGATTAAAGTTAACCGTAATTACAGCAGCTTTCATATTTTCACTGCTTACTTGTCCAAATGTGGCTTTTTCTGTGATTATGAACCATTTTTACTTTAAAACATAAATTTAAACATGGTTTTTATTTATGATTAATGAGAAAATATGCAAATAATTTCCAAAAATATTAATTGGGGTATGTTGTGACATGTCCCACTGTACCCCATAATGTTGTGGTTCACTGTACCCCGTATAACTAATTTGATTTGCATAATGCCTTACAGCTGACCACATGACTAATTAACATAAACTTTTGATTGAAATTTTTAGCTGGATATATACACTCGTCAATGGTATATTGCAGTATTAATAATGTTTTATAATTACACCTAGAATAAAAATCCAATTGCGAGTTGAATATAATTACTTTTCAAGAACAAAAACTTAAACTGCAAATATTTTCTTCTATACTGGTGTCAGATCGCAGAAATTTTGGTTAATGAAAGAGTGCTGCCTACAGCTTCTTTGCAAATCAAAAGCATTGGGTTTCTGATAAAACCTGATTTTATAAAGACGTTGTCCCACTGTGCCCCGGTCTTCCCCTACTGTCCATGTTTTGATTGAACTTCACATTTACACGATGACTGGGAAGCTAACTTTGTGAATGGACAGACAGAATGACGTCACCGAGCTGAAAATTAAAATAATGTGTTTTCCATCTATAACGGCTGGACATATTTTTTTCTAGTATTGTTCTCGATTTACTTTATTCGGTGTAAAAAATGTCCATTGTGTCAATATCCGGCACAAGGGGGTAATGGAGTAAAACTCCAGTTGTGGTCAATGTCTGGCACATCTGCTGTGAAAAATCGTACACAATTAATTCACCACACACGATTAAACGTTTTCATTAACAACAGTCGCACGTGATATGTGTGGGGAGGGGACTCTAATTTCTTCACGGTGAGGGTAAAACTGTCGTCTACCCTCCGAGATTACCTAATGCATAATGCAAGGTGGAGAATCGATTTTGGGCAGTGTTTGTACTTGCACAAACAGTGTGGTTTGACCGCATAATACGCTAGGATTTTTGAATGCTAATAACGTGAGGTTTAAATTGTTGGAAGTTTATTATTCTGTTATTGTAATATTATCTTTTTTTTGTTTTTAAATTGAAATGGATGCGATAAGTTTAACCTGTCCATCGTGGAATCGATGGGATTCACCGGAAAAAGATGAATCTTCAATCTGTGAGGAAAAATGTGACACAAGTTCAAACGAAACGTCGGACAGTGCGGAATTTACCTGCATTAATTTGAGCAGTTTTCAAAATGGACAGCGAACAAAATCTTACAATGACATATCCAATCAGAAAATGGCTTCAATTTATGAAAAAACTTCATATCCAGGTATATTTTTTATGTTTAACACAATATTGCTAAACCAATGTTTTTGCACCTTTCTTTCAAAAGTTAAGGAATGACTCCATATAAAGTATTTACGAATACAGTAGAACCTGTCTAAACGCATAACCTGTCTAAATTCATATTTTCACCGGTCCCAAGTATATGCATTTAGACAGGTTCAACTGTACTAGACTCAAGTGGTACTCAAACTTCAGTAGTACTTTTTATCTTTTTCGAACAGTACATATGGCTACTGACCAATATCGATGTGAAATGTTATGAATTGCCGTTTAACGTTAATCATGCATAATTCATGTACTATTTGAACTTTACTTTAGTGATAAAAGAACCATTCCCTCATGATAAGGATCACTGGAACATCCCCAGTACTTCAATGACTCCGAGTGCATCTTTGGAGTGTGTCTCCAGCTTAGTGTGGTATGTATTTGGGAAACCAAAATTTCAGCTCATAAAATTTGCTCATAATTATATTTTTCTTTTTAAGTAATGGTCCAAATAAAATGGCTAAGTCCCTGGTGGACGTGACAGCGTCTTGTAGCAATGTTTCGATGAGGTCGTCATCGTTTTTTCGTAAATGTAACTCCACAACTAGCCTGCCATCTGCTTTTCTGGATCAGATGATTGACCAATTGCGAGATAAGGGGATACAAATACCAACGAAGGTATTTTCTTTTTTTGAAAATGAGGTTGTTTTACTTATCTTTTATTTATTTATAAATGGAAATGGATGATTTATACAATTTTTGTACACGTATCAAATAAGGAAACACACATGTTCTTATGTTTACCGTTTAATTTCGTGCTTTTATCTGTTTCATACAAGGTTTATTTTTGTGTTTAGGATAGAAAAATCCTCGAATTAATGATTTCTCGTCACGAAAATTATATCGAAGAGCGGGAACGTTCAAACAGCACACATAAAATGTGGGAAGATGAAAAAATTAGCTTTAATGAAAGGCAAAAGCGTGAAGAAAGAAAATACAAACAACACATTCTTCACAAAATGCAGGCTGAGCAAAAACTAAGGGTAAGAAATTAACAGAAAACAACATTAATAGTTTAGGCTCCTTATGCTCAAAATGCTTCAACATTCTTGTACGCAACACTCTGCTATTTCAAAAATCAAATCGATTAATACGTTTTTACTTATCAGAACTTAAAAAAATTGGAAATGTTGGAAAAGGAGAAGGCGGACATTGACGAAAAAGAAAAGCAACTGAAACTTAAAATTGAAAAATGGAAAGATAGATGGGACGAGCAAGAATCTGCTAGGGTATATTATACATTTTCAGAAGTTTGATATATCCATCATTTAATCAACAATTTCCTTAAACAATATTACTTTTTCTTTATTAGAAAGAAGCTTTATTCAAAATGAAAATGAAAGAAAATGATCGTAAAAGAGTCCAAGTAAGTATTAATAATTTAAGATGGATGTAATTATTTAATATTAGAATTTTTTCTAATCTATTTTGATTTACAGGAGAAGTATTTACAAGAAAAAAGGGAACGTGAGGAATTAACTAAGAAAATGCTAGCTATGGACTCTGACTGTCGCTTGGTGAAATCAATACAAAGTAGACATTGCCAAGAAGTTGAATTACTTATCGTAAATGAATTTTTACATCTTAAATTACTGTTATTTAATGTTTTTGCTTTACTAATAACTTCTCAATTGAAATTTAAAGAAACTGAAAAGAGAAAACTTCGAATCTGAAGAAAGGCATGCTTCAAGAATGAAGGAAGTTCAACAGCATTTAAGGTATTTTAATGTTTAATATAAATTTTATAGATTTGGGCTAGTCGATATAAGTCATTTAAGTATTATTATTTATTTTACCATAGAGAAAAACTGGATTTTCTAAAAGATGATTTGGAAATAAAGGAGAGCATAACGAGTCGAAACCGCAGTGCTTTGCTACACGATTTGGAAATGAAATGCAAACGAGAATCGTAATATATTTATAAATTTTTAATAAACTTAATCTAGTTTAAAAATAATTGAAATGCGGTTGTTTATGTTAATATATCTAGCGAGGAGAGGCGTCGCAATGCGCAAAAAGTGCACGAAGTCTTGGAAAAGTTGGAAAAAAGTCATCGACTCTGGTACGAAGAAGTCATGGCATTTCAGCAACAACAACTACAAATGGTGGAGGAAAGGGCACAAAGACACTTGGAAAACCGCGTTTATTCAGTACGGAAGGAGCGAATCCAGAGGATGCAAAGACACGAGAGACAAATGCAAGAGTAAGGGCTTAAGTTCATGCATGAAATAGTAAAACTTGAAATTTCTACGAATTTTGCTAATTTTTTTTTTTGCATCATAGAATTCGTAATCATGAGAAACGAGAATTATTATTGGTCTCACACAAGATGAATCTTAAAGAAAAGAAGTGCGAGTATTTGGCTATGGAAAAAGAGTCCAAAATTCAGCAGGTATTAAAATTTCCATAAAATCATTAGTGCAAATTTCGAAAAATACTCTGATGGAGAAAATTTAAGATTAAACTTTCAACAGAACTCCTATTTTTAAATAAATGTATACACTGTAAAAACCGAAGTCCTAATTTAAGACCTTTTTCTTGTCAATTCTTGTAGACAAAATGACATTTTGTGCATCTTTTAAAAAAGACAAGTAAAGTGCCATATTTTTTTTTAAAAAAGAAGATACGCAAAAAGTCTTAAATTAGGACTTTGGTTTTTACAGTGTATTCAGTTGTTCAAACGATAGTATCTTTCGATTTTTGCAATTGTTGGGAGTAAGGACCATTTTTAAATATCCTTTAACCACTTCTACAAATCATGTCTTAGATGATATATTTTACCTTAATTTTAGTCTCGCCAAACGGCACAGGCTTCATCCGATCTTCGAGAGCGATTAAAATGGGTGATCGAACAAGACATTTTGGGAAGAAAATTTCCTCTTTTGGATCTCCATTCCCAAATGAACACTGCTCCACCATCTGATATCAGTTTATTTAATTGAAAACGTAAAGCTGAAAGAATTTTTCACCACTCTTTGGTTACATTTCGTAAGTTGATCTTTTGATAAAACGCATGTATTATCTAAAATTTGAACAATACGAGTCCTTCTATATAATAGTTGTTCTGTGAAAACTATTTGGCTATGAGGAATGGCCCAAAACTAAGTTACACAGGATATCTATTCATGAACTGCTTGTCCAATCAAAAAATGGAAATATACATTTTAGAGAAAGGTCCCCTCTTTAAAATGTATATTTCAGTTTTTCGATTAGATAAGCAGTTCATGAATAAATGCCCTGTGTAACTTAGTTATTATACAGGGGCCCAAACACCGAGAATAAACAGAGAGACATTTGAAAGCAATCGTGTAGCAAACGGCGCCTGATTTATCCCCTTAATAAAGTGGCCTATTAGCATGATGATCTTTTAATAACCGGGGTTTGGCCCCCCTTGTTTCATATTAAATTTCTGATCATGCCAATACGTTACATGCCATATACGGATGGGCCGAACAGGAGGAAAGGAGGAATGGAATCCGTGCAGCTGTTGGGACCAAAAAGTGAAATCACAATTTGGGGGGGAGCATCGCGAGGGGGAGGATGGGGGAGTGACGTATTTCGAGCCCTTTGCTTTCCCAGAACCACTCGCAACATTTTCTCATTCAACACCTACCAACGTCGGAGTCGATAACAGCAGATTTCGGTACAAGGATGCCCATTGCAACTTACGGTCCTAAAGCTTTTAAATATTGTGTAAAGTCATTCGAAAAAGTGAAATCCTGGACTGATTGATGACAATATCGTGCCTTAGAGAAAAAAGCAGGAAGATTTTTAATTTTTTTGTGACTTTTTCAAAGAATTCGCACTGAGGAACTCTTCAGAAAATCCGTGAAAAAAATTGTGGCATCCATTTTGAAGAAGTCCATCTAAAGACGTTCTTCACAATCACATCACATCTTCTGTCGGTTGTTGTGCCAAAGAAGGTTGAAGAACTATGCTGGAATTATTGGAGATTTCTTAAAAGTATTCATCGGTAAGAAACTTAAAAAATTGTGAAATTTCAAAGGAAAGTGTTGATTAATTGCAATTTTCTGAGACTGCACCCAAAGTACAAGGATCAGTAACTTTAATCTAAAAGATTTTTTTCAATTTCAAAGACCTAAAGTGCGAGTATCCAAAAACTAGCTTCAAGAGTCTTTTGGACACTCGTTCACCAATTCAACGGACCATTTTATATAAAATTCCCAACACTGCAGAAGTGGATTGGCTATGATTCTACTGACATCGACTTCAGATTAAGATGTCAAGTGCCCTAATCCCATCCAACAGCGTCAACAGACCATCCTTCCACTCGACATACGGTCACTGTCCACCATCTATGTTAGAATTCACTAGTAGAGATTTTGGTTACGAACTCAGCGTGGCCACTAACTATGGTCGGGCCAGCAACTATGTGGCCTGCTATCCAGAAGGTAACGAAAACTCCTTTAACTTGGCATGGGAGTCCCAGCCCATTTACTCACCCTACCAGAACCCTTTGGGATGCAGCGAGTTTGGTGGGTTTTTCGGCTCCAGCAGCAATGCCAACAGGCAAGCGCTAGGGCACCACCATCACCATCATCACCACCATCCTCGCTTCGGACAATCCAAACCTGGTTCCTCCGGATCGTCCATCAGTACTTCAAAATCTAAGCCGAGACGACGGGTGGCGACGGTGGCACAAAGAAGGGCGGCCAACATCCGGGAACGGCGAAGGATGTTCAATCTGAACGAAGCTTTCGACCTTTTGCGCAAAAAGGTCCCTACTTTTGCCTACGAAAAACGCTTGTCCAGAATCGAGACTCTGCGACTGGCCATCACTTACATCGCGTTCATGACAGAGGTGCTGCAAGGGAAGTACGCCAGGGAAGAAGCTCTTGGGGCCTTTGCTGACAGCGACCCTGTCGAAAACAACCTTTGGGGAAGCAGTCAATCGCTCAGCTCCACTTTGTAACTTAACTGAAGGTAATCTATATTTGACCGTTGTAAATACGTCAAAAATTGCAAAATAATATTATATCGTATGTATACACACTCGCATGAAAACAAATGTATTGTAAATATTCGTACTGATGAATTGAAGGGCTTATTGCAACAATGTGATTATACACACATTTCAAATTGTTCAGGAGAGCGATTTTTATGTTTTAAAAAATTCCATAATTCTAATGGACGATCCAATTAACAATTGTTCATGTTATCATAATCTTTCAACATAATAGGCACCCCTTCCAACATTCAGAAGTCAATTTAATCCTGAGGAATATTTATTACAATTTTTTTTAATACAATACCAAGATTTTTGTGGCTTATCATTATT
>JAQGAE010006286.1:0-10287 GCA_034696685.1 Julus scandinavius
TATTTAATCTCTTTTTGTTTGGCTGTAATTGTGTTTTAAAATTTCACCCATTGAAAGTGATAGGGTTGTGATCCAGCGATCACAATGTGTGACGATGTCTTCTTCAGCAGTTGTTATTTAAGAGTCTCACAATACGAGATCACGACCTGCATGCGCATCATAGGTTCGGTCAAGCAGTGATTACCAACTACATATACAACAATTATGTTTTTTGTAGTAGTCCAGCCAAATCCCAGATTAAGTACGTGTGAAATGTTCTTTGGTGACCTGATTCGATGTCTCCGGAAAGAATAGGGGAAGATTCCAAATTATACATGCTGCAATTTGTGGAATCACAGCTTCACGTGGGTGCTACCGTAAATGCAGCCAAATGATGGACTACAAAATAATTTCATAATTTCATAATTTAATTGGCATCATATTATTGTATAAACGATGAGATGAGCTCAGATTCATAGGCCCGTGATTGCCCCAGTGGCTCAAGCCTCATCTCTTCTAAATTACATCTCAAGTTTAAGCTACATCTCGAGATGACACCCTGCCACAGAGGCAGTCTCACATTTAGCTGTCTTGAGCTCGTCTTGGCAATTTTTCTATGCACCTGTGGTATGCATCTGGGACTTGAGACGCAGCTCAGTCTCAAGCTAATGCGATTTGAGCAACTGCGGTATGGGGTATTGTGTCATTAAATAACCTCTTTGTATATATTTTCCATTGTTTCTAGTTCCACCTAAAATCACTGGTGCACAAAAGGAGAGTCCTGGAGTTTTATTAAACCGGCCAATTATATTGGAATGTCCTGTTGAAGCGATTCCACCATCTTCCATTGCCTGGTTAAAGGTAATCTCGAAATTCCTTGGAATGTTAATTGTCATCATTATGTTAATTTGGACGATTAACAAAAGTTGTTTTGATGTTTAGGATGGTCAGCCAATAAAGGTTCGTGCGTTTGGTGGGGCTCTAATGCGAATTCCAAATGGTGGGAGGCAGCTTCACATTTCTCGTACTCAGGAAATGGATTCTGGAGTTTATACGTGTGTTGCAACAAATTCTGTAGGGAAAGCAGAAAAGCATTTCGATCTTAATGTGTTAGGTGATAAGCTGATTTTGTCATTATGATAGCTATGCATACTCTGAAAGCCAAATAAGTAAAATGCGTACACCTTGTGGTATTTTATAATTTTTTAAAAAAATATTTGTACTATTTAGTGCCGCCTATTATTGTAATGCCGAACACTCAGACTGTGATCAAAATTGGTGAAAATGTCATCCTAAAATGTCAAGCAAAAGGAAATCCACCACCTTCAATTTCATGGTTGAAAGATAGCAGGATTTTAAGTTTGGAAAAGTTAAAATCTTTGGTAAAGTTAGAGTCGTGCATTTCCTATCAAACCGTTTTTAGTGCAATTTATTTTTTATTTGTGTATTATATTTTGTATCATTATCGTTTTCAAGGGCTTTGAAATTGCAGCTGATGATCAACAGTTAATTATCCATAATGCCAATCTTGCTCATGCTGGTCGTTACACCTGCTTGGCGTCGAATGAAGCTGGAGCAACTGAGAAGGATGTTGACTTGGAAGTCATTGGTGATTTTTTTTCAGTAAATTTTCGTGTCGTATACGGCAACTACTAGTTTTATTTTAGGTGTGTTGAAAAACTTTTGGTCATTTACAAAAGTGTGATATCGCTATGGTTTTATTTCGAACTATATAATGGAAACAAATCAACATTTGTGAAAAATAGTTCACAACTTCTCTGTCTTCTTATAGAATAGTTATAAAATTCAAAATTTTAATATTTTTAAAAAATCTATAATTAAAAATATTAAGGTTTTTCTTTAAACCTAATTTTGCAAGTTTTCTTTTTTTTTAATTATCGAAAATTTGATTTTTAGGTGGTATTTCTTTGATAAAATAATTTTGTTTTGTTATAGCATAAATGGTTCAATGACGCTTCTAAACCACATTTTTCAGCACACGTTTTTGTTGAATTTCAAATAAAAGTAAAGAACCTGATAAACATTCTAATAATTGTTTCTTACAGCTCCTCCTCTCATGGCCAAGTTACCTGCTAATCAACTTTCCCTTAAGAGTCTTCTAAACGATCCGGTGAAAATCGAGTGCCCTGTTATTTCTGGCCATGTTACAGAAATTAAATGGCTGAAGAGCGGAACACCGTTGGACCCTACCAGCGATCCATTCTTACACATCAGCTCTGATGGAAGATTACTGCAGTTGATCCATGCTCGTGAAAACGACTCTGGACAATATCAGTGTATAGCATCCAATGAAGCTGGTCACTCATCATATGATTTCCAGCTTGAGATATTAGGTAGCCACTGTTTAAAACGAATTTATTAGAGCCCTGTACTGGCTTTCAGAAGTGTTGATCTCAGTGAATTCTGTTTAGTTCCTCCAAAGATCGAGTCTCCTCTCGGGGATGGCAGTGGCCCGAATTATGTAACTGAAAACCACGCTGCCGATTTTGAATGTTACGTGAGCGGCAATCCACACCCGACTGTTTCGTGGTGGAGAGATGGACAGGTAATTCATTTTCTTGATTTCTGGCATCCTTTTCAGCATTTTCTATTTGATAATGCATCATTTTTTAAATTAGGAACTAGAACGCTCCACTTTCTATAATGCTGATCTTGCACACGTTGATCATTTAGACGCGATACAGCTGTTGGAGGATGGGCAGCACTTGCACATTCCATCAGCACAGGTGGAGGATACGGGCCAGTACTCTTGCATCGCAAACAGCTCTTCGGGAATGAGGCAACGAGATTTCTATCTATCTGTTCGCGGTAACACATTACTGAATTTTTTCAAATTAATATTTGTTTTGGCAAATTCAAATTTCTTTAAATTTTCTTCAAGCAATATTCAATTTAAAACTACGATTATTATTTTTTTAAGTTCCTCCAAAGATAAATCCATCCCTTGCTAGAAACGTTACAGCAAATTTGCACCATCCTGCTACTTTGCACTGTCCAATAGTAAGAGGTATTCCAGATCCAGAGGTGACATGGATAAAAAATGGACTGCAGCTGAATCCTTTTACTGACACTAACCTGGAGGTAATTTTAGGCTAACATCGTCTGTAATCTTGAAAAGTGTTTTTTTGTGTATGTCTAAGGTGAAGACGTTTAATTTGTTACCCTGCCATAGATTACAAATAAGGGACGAGGGCTGCGTTTCCAGCGTAGTAAATTAAGTGATGCTGGGAAATACACTTGCTTGGCGATTAATTCGGCTGGAAAGGATGAAGAGTCAATTTTGTTAAGTGTCCATGGTAATATTTCTAATTTTTAGACATTATTCGAAAATTCTTTATAACTGATATTGATGGTTGAGCAATCACTTATCTTTTCAGTTGGACCTAAAATCGATCACTCAAACATTGGCGGCCCAACAACTGTAATTATCAACCAGACGCTGATGCTCGAGTGTCCAACCATAGGACATCCCTCACCTGTGGTCGAATGGTTTAAAGATGGCCAGCTGCTAAATGAGGAATACTATGGAGACCACCTCATGGTCCTCCAAAATACCAATGGCAGTGAAATTGGGAACAAAAGAAGATTTCAACTGAGTTTCGGTATGAAGGCTTTACCTGTGCCTTTAATTGTCATGTATGCATATTCACCATTATAATCTATGAGCATTTAATTTTTTCAGGAGGTCAAACATTACGTTTAAATAAGGTTCAACTGAAGGATGATGGAATCTACGAATGCATTGCTACGAATTCCGCAGGGCAGGATCGAGCTAAATATGAAGTGGACGTTTTAGGTAAATTCAATTCAATTCAATACCCTGTAGTCAGCTATAAATGCCATATGGTAGGGGGGTTGCACCCAATCAGTATTCAGGAGGATGTCCCTACATCCATAGCGACTTAGACATCATTGTTGAATTGCATTTGTAATAAATCTGGACTTTCGCCAGGAAGGCTATTAAATTGTCTAATCGCATGCAAAAAGAAGGACCAATAGAAAGCCTCCTTGGCTCGAAACTCAGTCAAAGGATTAGAGTGATTATGTCTACTCCTATGGAGATAATTTCTGTCACACTCGCGGAATGTTGGTAATCACCCATAACAAATTGGGCTGCCATGCGCTGGACCATCTCTATATTCTGAATACGAACCAGAGTTGCGTAGCCAGGTTCCTTTATATTTTCCGCACATTCTCGAAGCGCGCGTTGAACAAATCTAAGGCGCTGGTTCGCTACACCAATAATTTTTGTCAAATGGTGATTCCAAGAGAGATTTTTGTTAATATAAACCCCAAGATACTTGACAGTTGAATACCATCCAGAAAGTATTCAGGTTGGCAAGTATTTCGTTTACGAGCTATTCGCATCACTACGCATTTCCCCTTATATAAATTCAACTGCCATTCATCGCACCATGAAGTTAGCACGAGTAGATCGCTCCTCAACTTAGGTGAGAAACCTGTTCCTTTTTCCACCTTATCATACACATTGGAATCATTCGCAAAAAGTTTTGAATTACTAGTCCGCGACTTTGGAAGATTGTTTATGAATAAGAGAAAAAGTAAGGGCCCAAGGATGCTACCCTGCATGGGTTACGCCAGACGTTACTTCCGCCCAGCTTGATTCAGCTCCATTAATTACAACCCTTTGCTTCCTTTTTGTCAAAAATGGATTGATTCCATATGATTTTAGTTTTAATAATAAACGTTGATGAGGAACAGTGTCAAACGCTATAGCTAAATCCAAAAATATGGCATCAACTTCCTTGCCATTGTTTATTGAACTTTGGATATCATGAATAAACAGTGCCAGCTGCGTTTTACAAGAATGTCCCTTTCTTAACCCATGATGATTGTCATCCAATAACCTTTCCTGATTAAGATCACACTCTAGCCCTAGTATTGGGTAAAAAAAACTGATGGTTATGTAGATTTAAATTAGGATCCAATGTAACATTACAAGTTTAAAATTGATAACTTTCAGTACAAATTTGAGAAATATTAACATAATTTGTTTTGAATATGAAATGATCGCGGCCTTCTGCATTATCCGAGTCTTCAGTTATCTGAGGTAGACTGGATCAACATTAACTCGGATAATCATTTTTCGAACGCAGACAGCTATTTTCCCTTATGGTTTTACCAACAAGTAGAATATCCTAAACATTTGTTGTTTTTGCCTATAATCTTCCATGGTTCAGTTCCACCGAGTGCCCCAGAATCTTCGGAAGCCAAGATTCTGCAGGTAACTGAAGGCCAGTCCATAGCGTTACCATGTGCAATTAGCGGAGATCCACAGCCCAACATAATTTGGTTGAAGGATGGACAGATGGTCGATCACAAATACGAACTCAATGGGAACTCGTCTTTGCATCTCTTCAAGACGCAGGCTAGTGATACTGGACGCTACACCTGTTTAGGCACTAACGTTGCTGGAAGCGTGGAGCTCGATTTGGATTTGGAGGTTTTGGGTGAGAAATTCTTTTGCCATTGTTGAACAGTTGAATAATTGTTTCACAGCTGCAATTTTTATTCAATATTTCGATATGTTCTTATAAATTAAAGTGCCGCCAAACATCCAAGCTGTGCCCGATAGTCTGAAAATTTTCATCGTTGAAGGCAGTCCGCTGACCCTCGAATGCCAACCGAGTGGCATTCCTTTTCCAGAAGTGTCTTGGTTACAGAATGACAGAGAAATACACGACCAGTCTGATGAGATATTTCACAATATCCAACTTTTGCATAATAATCAGAGGCTTCACTTGGAAGGAGCTAAACTTAATGATAGTGGAAGTTACACCTGTGTTGTGGAGAATTCTGTGGGAGTAGCACATCACGGATTTCTTCTTCATGTTATAAGTATGTCTTCGTATGCTGATCAATGTGCCATTCTTATCTAAATTTCGCTTCATTATCAATTTTATTGCGTTTTTAAAATTTGTTTTGGTGTTCATGTGCATATTTCATACAATCACTGTATTTGAGTGTTTTCAAAAGAGATGTTCTCCATATGTCTAATCTGTGAGCTACCCAATTTTCCCGCTTTATTCAAATTTCGAAGAATGTTTGGTTATTGGTTTTCTTGTAAATTAGTGAATTTGGAAATAACATTCATATTTACAAAGTATAATTCAATTCATATTAGATTTTGAATTATTTTCGAATTTGCATATTTTCAAAAACCTAAGACTAAACAGAAAAATGCAAATATTTAGCCTTTAAACACATTTGAACAATTAAAGAATCAATATTCATAATGACAATGTTAAGAAATTTTTCAAGGGACCTTAGTTTTTGAACTTCTTAAGCGGGAAAGCTTATTAAACTGGAAAATTACATTATGATTGTACTCTTGAGACCATGAGAATCTACATCTGAAACTGGGAAATGCCTTAAGCTAATTCTACTGTAACTTTAAGGCAGTCCTAAGCATTTTTATTAAATACAGCATTGTTTGTGTTTCAGCACCACCACGGTTCATCGATGGCTATCTGGAGTCCAATTACACAGGGTTACTGAACGAAAACATTACCTTGGATTGTCCAGTGACTGGCATATCTCAACCCCGGTAGGTATGTTTTATGATATTACTAGCAATTCCTTTCCAATTTTTGTGTGTGTGTAATAAATAATGCACTTTTCCAAGTTTGTGAAGGAAGTTTATCAAGGTACATCTAAACAAAAAAAAACTGCTGTTGGTCTTGGAATTAACAATATTTTATTTGCAGTACTGTATCTTGAAATTCTTGTATATATATTTCTACATTTAAGAATTCTGTGGTACAAAGAATCCAGAATGATTTTATCGAATGGTCACGTCAAAATAACGAACAATGGCACCAAGTTAACAATATCCAACGTGCAGCTTTCAGATATAGGCCGGTACACATGCTTGGCCAGCAACGAAGCTGGGAGCAAAGACTTGGAAATGGTTGTGGATGTTCTGGGTATACATACGCTTGTTGTTTTTATTAGATGAAATTCACAATGATGAAATTGTGCGATTAAATCATTATTTGCATTTAAATATTAAACTTTTCGTGCAGTTCCTCCTTCAATCGAGGGCTCGAGCAACGAACCAGAGTTGCTTGTGGTTGTGGCTCAAGAGTCCTCTATTCTGGAATGTCGTGCAAAGGGCATTCCACCACCAACAATTACATGGCTACAAAATGACCTGACTTTACCTGTGGATCTCAAGAGTCGCATATTTTTGAAAGATAATGGAAAAATTTTGGAAATTATTCAGACTTTGCCCCAAGATGATAACACGTACACCTGCATTGCTGAGAATGAAGCTGGAGCCGCTGAAAAAGACTTCCGATTAGATGTTATTGGTATTATTTTGGCTCATTTACTGTTTGTCTTTATGAGGGTGATATTGTGTCCTGTCCCGCAATTTTTAATTCATTAGCAATATTTAATACATTTCTTGGATTTGATTTCAGTGCCACCGGGTATTGATCTTGCTCAGCCTGTTAAATTTCTGCAAGCCATCACTGGGCATCCGCTGGCCATTGAATGCCCTGTCAAGGGAGATCCTCTTCCTAAAGTAACTTGGTTGAAAAACGGACAGCCTTTGGAGGTATCTAATCGCTGGTCGATTTTGAAAAAGGGACAAGTTGCGTATTTGGAAAGTGCCCTTTCAGAGGATGCAGGGGACTACAGCTGCTTGGCAGCTAATGAAGCTGGAAACAGCCAACGAGAATTTGTTTTGCAAATTCACGGTAATACTGCAGAATTTTATATTGAAAATATAAATAAGTGATATTACAAATGCTCACAGCTGATGGATTCTAGAAATTCCAATCACATATTAATATATTAAGAGGGATCACAACGCTCTCCTTTTCAATGGGTCGGGTTTGCGAAGATACTCACAGATTAATCAGGGAGGTTTGGGTGGGGGTGAGCATTGTTTGGGGTGGCTTGATGGATCAGCAAGGGGCTCCACTTGTCGTTTTTCACTTTGAAATGATACATTTTTTTAAAATTAATATAAAAGTTTGAAAAATGTCTGTTATTTTGCACACGCTACCAGCAGGTGGCAGCATGAGATAGGCAAGTCGTGAGTGCAAAAATTCAAATAATAATTTAATTTTAAAAAATCTACTATTTTAAAATGAAAAATGACATGCGAAGCTCCTTGCTGATTTATTAAGTTATTTTAAACAATTTTTGTTTTTATTTAATCTTTTTTTGTTTGAGTGTACAGTGTCTTTGCAAATTTACCCATTGAAAGGGATAGGGTTGCAATCTCCTTACTTACATCTTCAAACAGTATCCTAAACAATAGTATTATTAGAATAAAGATTATAATTAACATAAAATATTCATGAATTCCAGTCCCTCCTACAATTTCTGATAGTGATTCCATTGAAAATGTTCCTGTGATTGCGTATCATTTTCTTCGTTTGGAGTGCCCTGCTTCTGGTATCCCACAACCAGACATCATCTGGCGTAAGGCCGGAGAGAAGTTAAATGTCACCTCATCTTTCATAAGTGCATTTGATTTCCAACTAGCGCTTGGATCTGCTTTACAAGTACATAGGTATGTCTGGTTTGCTTTTATCACTTTAATTAAATTTTGACTTTTTCAGGAGAAATATTTTCCAAACACAAGTTCATATATTCTTTATTTAGAGCCATGTCAAGCCATAGTGGAATTTACACATGCGAGGCCATCAACGCTGCTGGCAATGCACAGAAATCTTTCAACGTCAGTGTGTGGCGTAAGTTCAAAGTTTCTTTGCTCTTTCTCGTGCACCATGCAATTGAACAAAGACTATGAAGTTGTAAAATGTACTTGATATTTGTTTCTTTTAATTCAGGTGCTCCAATGTTTCTTGGTGATTTTATTGCCCATGCCCACATTTCTCGCAGAGCAAACAGTAGCGTGCTACTGTCATGTCTGTCTGATGGATTACCACATCCGATGGTGTCGTGGTATAAAAACGATCAGGTGAGACAGTGCCGAAGTTAGAGGTGACCAAAAGAGCCCGATGAAAGACTGGAAATTCGATAATATGTTAACGGCTGGAACACCACAACTTGAACATGGATCGTTCTATTTTTTATGCTCTTTGGGGAAAGCAAAACTTTTATGACCATATTTGTTTTTTAAAATAGCTAATTAAACACAGTTTGAATATTTGTGACATAGCCCCTGATGTTAAGTTATAATGACAGTGACAATGATGTTGCGAGCGGTCACGAATTAACTCTGCCAAACGTGGATGTGTCCGACTCGGGACTCTATCGATGTGTGGCTAACAACATAGCCGGCAATGCCTCCAAGGAGTTCACGCTGAACGTAATGAGTGAGTAGTATTTTACAAGCGAATTTATCAAGCATTATTATCACTAAACGTTAGTTTTCCATCCTTGAAAAACCTTGATTTCAATTCAGAAAATTGTTCTTTTATTAGAGCCACCAGCATTCGAAGATAATCATAATGCCCATATCCGCGCGATCGTCAACGAACGCATCGACTTGCCATGCCACGCAGCTGGAACGCCAAACCCACGCATTTCGTGGTCTCGGCTCTCACTGTCCATCTCAGAGTCCATCAGCGGGCAGCACCATTATTCTGTTGGGAGCACCTTAACCTTTCCTATGGTTCGTCTCCAAGATGAAGGCGTTTACATGTGCACTGCGACCAATGATGCAGGCGCTGTCAGCCGGAATATAACTTTGGAGGTCCATGGTGAGCATGAGAATTTCCGAATTTATTGTGTGAATTGATGAAAATGTTAACTAAAAGTTTCTTGCTGCAGTGCCACCTTCCATTTCCGAAGGCCCATCCGATATTGCCGTCATTAGAGGACAAGATGCTGTGCTGGGCTGCCATACCAAAGGACGGCCGTTGCCAAAAGTAATCTGGAAAAAGGATTCTGAGATAGTGGAAAATGGTGGAGGTAAATAATTGTTATCAAACAAGATCTTTTAACATTAAGGGTTCATTGGTTTGTAATGTGGTTCGGAAGTTTTATATTTACAATTCCAAAAAAGTTTCCGAAATGTAGGATTTCATTAAAATATTCTGAGAATTTCTCGATATTGATCGATATTTCAATCTTTTAAAAATGTCTGCAATGCAAAATTGGATAGAGACTTTCTGATGCTGCAGATATTTATAAAAAATGAAAAAACATATTAAAAAAAAATAAAAAAAATACAACATTCTTCAATGTTTAGAGAGTCAAATAATGATTAGGGGTGATCCATAAATTATGTCACACTTTTTTGCCTATTTTTAAACACCCCCCACCCCTTTGTCACAATTGTCA